>JAOWBH010144587.1:1509-12909 GCA_028566215.1 Silene coronaria | reverse complement strand
CAGATTTGAATTATAAAAATAACAACTCATAAAAAACTGTAAATCCAGAAAAGTAAAAGAACCAAAAATGGAATATATTACCCAAATCAGGTATTCTCTGCAACAACTAAATCATTAATAATTCGAGTAAACAGATAATTAGGCCACATAATTACCCTGTCACTTCATATAAACTAACTTTTATAAGACAATTACACAACAAAAATGCAATTTTTCCTATCAAAGAGGCAAACCATAAGCACAAAATAAATTACCTTAGTAAGAAATTACATTTCCTATCAAAGAGGTACAGACATGAATTTTAAATAGTTCGAAACTGAAGGACGGGACTTTGAAAAACGTATACAATCAAATGGAACCGAGGAAGTACAAATCAGCAAAAAATGAACATGAGTCTGATATTTGAGTCATGTAAAGTCAGGAAAGAACACTTCTTTCTCCAACATTCTCTTCTATAATTCAAAAAGAAAAAACAACCCTTTTGAGAAACTTCTTTAAAGTACAAAACCCAGAAATTAAATTTAAAAAAAAAATCTAAAAATTAGGAAACTGAAAATTAACTGTTGGAATTCAAAAGAACACTTCTTTCTTCACCATTTCTTCAAGTTTCTTCTAGAACTAATGGTAAAACCGTAAAAAAAACTGCTCTTTCCATCTCAGTTATTTGTTGAAAAATAAACTAAGCATTCATTATGAGCATGTGAGGGGTATTTTCAAAAGGTAAATAAATGATCGAGACAAATTAATGAGTACTTAAAGTTTTAACAAAAAAAAAAAAGAATGAGAGAGAGACAAAACCCCAACCACAGATAACCACTTTTACGCTAATATGGGTCGTGATTTTCTAGTAAAAACCGTCTTACACAAAACTAACTTATTGCAAAAAAAAAAACAAAGAGCGTAAGTAATGAAGGAAAAGATAAAGAAAAAGTGGAAAATAAATGAAAATAAAAAGAAGAACTCACCAAAGAAAAATGGTCACAGGATGAAGAAGGAAAAAGGGTGGTCAGAAAAGGGAAAATGAAAGGTTAAACTCCATGTCATGATGAAATAAACAAACAGAGGATTATTATTATTATAATTAATTATTATTTATTATAGTTTGTGTTTTTGTGTCTTCTAAAATAAAGAGAAGAGAGGAAGGTGTGTGTCTTCTTTCACTCATGCCTTGATCACACTCACACTTGAACAAGGACATGATGTTAATCCATTTAAAAGCATAGTGACACAAATCATGTTGCTTTTTGTTAGATGGTAACAAAAGTTAATGTCACTCTCTCCCATTCTTTCCATTTTTCAACTCTCACTTACTATCTACTAGTGCTTGTAGCTACTCCTATAGTAGTCCTATTGCTTCCTAACCCAAATTTTCATTGATAGTATTTAAATGGGTCAAATATAATTTAAATGAGTAGATAAAAATAAGATATTTGTGACTTCTTACTTCTTTAGACACTTATATTTGTCTTATCTATCCAAATGACGGGTCAAGGGGAACTTTTTGGCTTCCTAAAAAGTAGTTCTAAAGATGGCTATGGGTCGATTTGGGTTGGGGCGGATTTGATGTGCTTGACCTTACCCTTGAAACGACTCGTGAAAAGGGCAGTTTTGGATCGAGGTTAATTTTGTTTATTCTGATTTTGGAGTTTGGCCTGATTATACTAGGCTAATTATCTAAAACTCTGTAATTCATTAGGCTTTTCTTACGATAATTTTGCTACTTCTATTTGACGATAAGGTGTTAAACTGTTAATTAACTTATTTCGTTTTGCTCTGTGGTAAAATCATATATTGGAGTATATAATAATGATTTATACTTTAGGAAAGATTTGTTTGTTCAATATTTATGATCTCATGTCTTTTTCCCCCTTTTTAATCTACACTATTATCATAAGTTTAGATAGTGAATAATAAGTAATCAAATCAAATTCGAAGTATTTTTCTTAATAACTAAGGGCCATTTCTTTTGAACCGTACTAATATCATGTTTTGTAAGGAACTTAATGATATAAATTTTTATAGTTTTGAAATAAAACGTTTTTGTAAAAATTAAATATAAAAACTTTGCTAACTAAAAAACGACATATATACAAAAATTAAGGAAATACTTATTACGTGAAATCTTACGAAAAACTTATAAATAATAATGACATTGTGTCATATGAAATATTGCTTTTGCATTCTATAATCAATTAATCACAAGGCTATCAACAGATTAGATAAACACAAAATATTCTATGGATTATTACCAAGTTACAAAACTTCAAAAAAAAAAAATCATCATAATTAAAAGTAAATAACATCATTGCAAGAAGTATAATTTTAATGTTGTTCCCTCACCAATCATATAAAATATAAATATATGATGAATATTCCATAGTATAGCAAATCAATTTATATTGTTTAAATTAATTTCACTATGAATATAAACCAAAGTACGTAATATTAATTTTGATTCTGTTTCCATAATACAATTACAAACTTGCCATTTAATCCAAATTTACAGATTATTTAAAAGATCTCAGTTGCATTAAATATTAATTAATTACCATTTAAAACCTTATAATTACCTTCTTACATTCATCTTTCCATCTCAAATTTTGTTCAGTTTTTTTCACCCACCAAAATTAACACACAATGGGAAGAGCAAAAATAGCAATGGAGTTTATAACAAAAGAAAAGGCAAGAAATATAACATATGCAAAAAGAAAGCAAGGTTTGCTTAAAAAAGGTAATGAACTTGCAATATTATGTCAAGTTCCTGTTTGCATCATTATATACCCTTATAAAAAAGGGACACAATCCTCGGAACCCGAGGTATATACCTTCAACGAAAAAACAATAACTATTCCAAACAAACCTATAAATTCAAATGAACTCGTAGCCAGTGAACTCGAAGCCAGTATTGACTGGCTGCGAGTTAAAGATCCTAAGGCGGGCCGGGAAGTAATTGAAAGGTACTTGGGTGTCCCTATGGAAGAGAGGCTGAAAAGGTCGCTTAACTTGGGTAATATGTTTGATGAATGGAAACGAAAAGCGGACCTAGAATTGTCGAAACTTAGGCATAAAAATGCAATGGTTAAGTACCCTAATATGAGTTCTGTGATTGATGGTTTTAACCCTGACCAACTTATTGGGTTGCTTGTTCATTTGGATCAAAAACTTGGTTGTGTTAATCAGAGGATTGATATGATTAAGTGTAACAATTCGGGTTTAGTACCGGTAATTGAGCCCGCAACACACAATAATGATAACCGTGTTCAGTATCATCATAATAACATGGAAGTCTATGATCAAGGTCCAATGTTTAGTTACCCTGTGGTTAGGGGTCATATGCAAGAAAGCCACCAAATCGGGCACTTTAATCCGGGTTATTTCCCGGAACAGAAAGGGCTGATGGGATATGAACATGGTGGAGTTAGTAGTAGCGCGGTCTTGTACAATTATGGTATGGATATGTACCATGGTCATGGGTCGGGTGTTGGAGAAGCGTCATCATATGGTACTGAGTTGACAATGTCTATGCCTATTGGAGAAGCGTCATCATATGGTACTGAGTTGACGATGTCTATGCCTATGCATGTGCCCATGCTCTCTAAGTATTCATTCCCAGAGCAGTATTTGTCAGATGTTTTATGAATAGGTGTGCTAACTTAAGGGATTTAAGTTATATTTATATTATTATATATATAAGTTATATACTGTTGTTAGTATTTATAAATAAGGGATTCATCTCTTGATGGAGATGCTGCTTTTTCAGGATTCTAGGTAGTTTAGTTTACAATGGCGTTGTTCAATGCCGGTAATTCCCCTTTTTAAGTCATTTCTATATGTTTATTCAGATGTGTATTTTGATATTATTCAAATTCAAATCGCAAGCTTATGCAAATTCTCCTAGAAGTTCATTGTTCATTTTCATTTTATTTACTAGCACAGAACTTTAAGAATGGATTGCATAAGCTTATGCAAATCAATCTGTGCATTGCATTAGGATTCGGTCTACGTAATATATGCCCTAGAACTCGCAAACTTGCTAAGGTCTGCCCGTTCGGAGTTACATTATACAGGCAATACAGCCTACAGCTAAAAAAATGGACACACTTATATCGAGAAAATTCTTAGGTACATCTGGTATACCATATGTCCACATCTAAAAATGCAACAAGTCAATCAACCATTTGACCAATTATAAAATGCAACCGTAAAATATATACAACGGCTTCATACGAGTTTTTGTCATAATCCAAAATGTTCAGAACATGTAGTAATGTACAGTTAATATTTGGAGTTCAGCAGTTGCCAAAGAGAGGAACTTCCAGATAGCCAACGTACAGAAAAAATATTAGTAATGCAGGAATTCAAGATGAATATTTGCAATTTCAATTTCATGTCAGATTTTACATTATCGCTACTTCACGAGGAAACAAATGCGGTCTGCAATTGTGAAAATGAAACTTGCTTCAATTTCACTATATGTTTTACAAAATTCTGATAAGAAGAACTGGGTTTCGACAAAAGAAGGCATCCGATGAGTTTCCGGGTAAGATAAGTAATCAGTGACAGAAATACAGCAATCTTGATCGTCATAAAATACTAAAATGAGAGCCATTACATACATTTGAAAGCATAGCAGTCCCATTCCAGAAAAGTTATCCAATGAGTTTCCAAGTAAGATGGCGATAAAAACCCAGTGACGTAAATATAGCAGCCTTGAGATAGGCAATGATTAATAAATCCGACAAACAAACTAGACCCAGGAACATAATATGGTGGAAGTCATGAAAGCCATGACTGAAGAACAACTTAAACAGTACCTTCTTTACGTGTATGAGGGAGCGAGCAGGTTGGCACGTTGGATGTCAAGTGCCAAGATTAGGTGGCAAAGCCGACAAAGGAGCACCTCGAGAATACCTCCATTGGTCGCAAGCTGAGCATTTGTCTAAGCTAATGCTATTTTCTAATGTACAGAATCTACAATTCCAAAATTTATATTTCACTGACACGTCTTTCGGCTTCAGAGTTTCACACGCTTCACATATTAGAGCCAACGCCTGCAAGGATGACATTCAATCATTATTTGGTAATTAGGAGAGAGTTAATAAAACACACTGTAAATTTTTGCAGCAATGAGTTGTATGAGACAGTAACATATGTTAGAACACACATGTTTGTGTACTCATCATATAATTATGAAGTAGTGGGTTAGTCACTTGTCTCAAATGTAACGCCGTGTCATACAACTATATAAGTATGTGTTTTACAGGAGAATAAGTGTTCATAAGGATCACTTACGGGATTCAACAGCGTGCATTTTTCACAAGTCCACATGACAGTCTCATCATATTTGTTTTCAGATGAGCTAACCAGGTTAGGTTCAGAAATATCATTGCCACGGGATCTTTTGCCGAGCCCTACTTCATGAACGCTGTTAGAGGTGGAATTAATGTCGCTGGTTAAATCTATCAAATCGCCACCATTGCTACTATTACTCCTTTTCCGAGATGTCCCACTAAAGGAGGAACTTGGACCAGGGACACTTTGACTTTGCCTATCCAACGCTATCGTTTCAAAGAGGTCAGAACTGCTCTCTCCTTCAACATCTACTCCGTTAGAAGCCGATGCACACCATATTTCATCTTGAAATCTCCTTTCAGCTGCCATAGCGGCAGCTTGAACGGGACTTAGAGCGGTCATTATGCTCTTATCACCACCAATACGTAAAGGTCCGGATGGTAAAATAGAATTCAGCTTTTGTCTATTTTCTGCTGCATCACATGCTGTTTTTCGAAGGGAAGATAGAGGTGGTTGTCGAGAGAAACCGCCTAATCGTTTCCCTGGCAAATCGAATCCTTCCCCTGTGCCTATTATTCCCTTGGCCATCAACTCTTCACATTCCTGCATATGACAAGGTCAAAAATTTACAGTTGAATCGTATAAACGTTCTAACGAGCGCCAAACTAATACATCCATCTCATGTGAACACATGACAGAAACTCAACAAGTAAAAGCTTAGCAACAATAGAAAAGCTATGTCAAAAATAAACTTGTAGAATGAAAGATTATACGCGAAGTAAAGGCTCAATTGCTCGTAAGCAGTTCCAAAGCTTCTTATCAGTCTAATATATGGCGATTACAGACCTTTCTAAGTTGATCCCAAAGCTTATAGAAGCTGGCATTATGAGGAGCATGGGCATTATGGCAAAGCTCATGTAGCATTGTATCTAGAACTTCATCAAATGGGTTGAACTCCAACTCATTATTAGGCCTTCGAAGCGCCAACTTCACCTCAATTCCCGCACCGACATTCAATCCCAAAAGTTCCTTCCTCTTAGGACTGCAAAAATTTGGAGGGTTGTGTGTTAGCCTATAGTTGCATTATACAACACGTATACGGTCAGGAAAAAACAAGTGAAACAAGTACACTGACGGAAAAAAAATCCTAAGAACCATTCTAAAATAACATACACGAGTCCACGCGTAGGTACCACACTACTGAAGAGACACTTTCATGTTTCATTCCATCCAAACCCCAAAAGTACACATCTTTAAGCCATAATAGCCCTTGTTTTATCCTGAAAGATGTACTTGTAAGTTGCATTTGGGATGAAATGATTTGGAGGGAAAGGGATCGGACAGAAAACGATGGATTCAAATCAACAAATAAGATATGAAGGAAGTGGAGGGGGTGGGAAATGGAGAGATCAATTTTCCCTCCTCAAGGTAAATCAAGATGCCTCCCAAATTGAAAAGACTTGTACAGAAATTCTAACCACACCTCAACCATTCCCTCTCCAAAGCTTTTCCCTCCCTTTCCCTTCCCACTCCCTGTTCCTGCCACTGTATCAAAACAATGTCTTCGTGTCATGTGACGAAGATAAGTTTGTTACTCACCATTAACGAACAGACTGTAGGGATGTAAGATTGAAGCCAAGCGAAAAGGGGAGCTAGTTACAATATCTACCCTTTTTCTTACTGATATACAAACAAGACACTCTTGTGACATGATTTAGAAGCCAAAATAGAAGTAACTCTGTGTCTGAAACAAATACAAGCAACGAACTTATTCAATATTTCAATGTATAGTTAACAAAACTCGACGATGATCTTCAAAGCAACAAAAATGCCAAATGAAGTGGAAACTTATCAAGTGTTAGGCCATGTCCTGTAGTGAAACCTTCCTCTACATATACTCATTCGGTCATTCCCTCCTAACATTTAGAACCCTTTCCGACTTTCTTCTATATGACAATGAAAAGAATGCAAAACTAGATTGCAAAATTTCGAAGATTTCAAGCAAATCATGCATTACATAGATAGAGCTTATAAAAACATAGTCTTTGCTACCACAACAACCAAACCGCTGCAAATGCATGCATTTTGAACAAATACATACAGCATCATCACATTCACCAGTACCTCACAACTTTAAGCCAACAAACCAAAGACGCGACAGATGTACACCGCCTTACCCCTACCATAAAATAAATATACTGTCCAATATAACATTTTAGCATTTACGGTTTTACACAGGTGTGTTATAAAACGCATCTCTTTTGTAACTACACGGTACTTTTTAGCATTTACGGGTCAGGTTTATATAGTTGGTAATTTGGTATCCGCTACCCACAATATTAATGTAAAACCGTCTTACAGAGACCGACGACTTACTACATTTCAGAGAGGACTTTGACACGCCAATTATGTTTACGCATAATCGGTTGCACCTGTTTCGCAATCCGCTCCAACATCTTTCGTGCTTCATCTTGTCTTGGTTTTCTTTTCAGCACTTTTATTTCCCACACTTTATTCAAATCCCCCACTTGCATTTTTTAAGGTAAAAAACCCCTAAATTGATTGATTTTAGGGTTTGATTGGGCAATTTGGGGTTGATTGCGAGATTGGTTTTGATTGAATTTGGAAGAAATGATGTTCAAATTTGTTGGTGTGGATGAATTGAAATTGGGAAAGGGAAGGGTTTTCAACTTTTCAGGGTTTTCTGCGCGCGGAGGGGTTACTGGGTGGTTGTAGGTTGGGTAGTAGGCGGCAATTATTTGAATTACAAGTTTAACTTGGATACATGGTAGATAAAAGTTGAACCCTGATCTAAGCCATCTATAATAAAATTGACCAAAACTGAAATTTTGGTTTAATCATAGTAGACCTAACATAACCCTTGTTAAATTAAATCAATAACTGATAACGTCACCCTGTCATAACTTAATTTGCGCTAAGCTCGACTTGATATGATACATAATTAACCATTGACTCACCCATGTGGAGGAACAAATAAAGAGTTAGCTTAATAATCGTTTTTAACGATCTAATCTTGACCTTAACCTTAACTAAGACTCGACTAAA
This sequence comes from Silene coronaria, assembly GCA_028566215.1. NCBI lineage: Eukaryota > Viridiplantae > Streptophyta > Magnoliopsida > Caryophyllales > Caryophyllaceae > Silene > Silene coronaria. Next base: position 4,551 of record JAOWBH010144587.1, on the reverse strand, counting down.
ATCAATTATGTCTCTAATCCTAACCCATGTAAACTACCCGGGAAAACCCGTTCGCCAGTTTAATCTTAACCTAACCCTAACCCTAACCCGAATACCCGACTAAAATCAAATGTGTCCTACCAACAGTCCAAACTCTTAGCGCTCATCGACTCATATTGGCTCGAGCTAAACCGGCCTGCCCGACCCGTTTGATTGTCTTGTCTACTGTCTAGGCGTTTAATTTGCTACTCCGTAGTCCGTAGTCCGTAGTCCATAATCCGTAGTCCTTACCTTTCAGTTTTTGAACAGTTTTATTGAACATTGCATTCAATCATACTTTTCCCCTCTCAAAGATTTCCAGCTTTCACCGTACCCATCAGGTACCTATCTCTCATATTTTTTACTTCTTCTTCTTTAATAATCGTAAATTTTACTGCTTTTTTCTTCTGCATTGCAGTTCAATGAATATTATTGCTGTAAACTTAATTAAAAGTTTGATCTTTCTTAAGTTTTTCACTTTTTCCTACTGTTATTCCGCTAACAATGCAATAAGAAAAACCCATGATTTCTAATTTAATTTAGAGTGAACCCTGTTTAGCTTTTTGTTTTTAATTCTCTTTAACAATACCCATAATTTGTATTTTAAATTAAGAGTGTGTGTGTTTAATTTTCGGAAACAGTCTCTTTATGTTGTTAACACAAGGGTAAGGCCGCGTAAATCCGACCCGCTCTTACCTTGTTATAATGTGTGTTTAATCTGGCTTGATTGTAAGGGTCAATTACTCTTCTTAGGGAGGGGGGTTAAATTGAAAAAGGTGGGAAAAAACAACAACCCCTAATTTGTAATTTCAATCAAGATTGTGCATTTTGTGGTCTTAATTATAAGTTTCGATGAATATTCTCAGGGAAATTGTTTGAAAAAAGGGTATAACAGAATCCGAGTTGGGTTTATATAGATAAAGGGATTAAAAAGGGAAGAAAATGAAGCTGAGGTATGCAATGGTGTGTTCGTCGAACCAGAACAGGAGCATGGAGTCTCATTTTGTGCTGAAAAAACAAGGGTTGGATGTCTCGTCGTATGGGACCGGTACCCAAGTCAAGCTTCCTGGACCTTCCATTAGAGAACCCAATGTTTATGATTTTGGTACCCCATATAAGCAGATGTATGAGGAGCTTCGTCGTAAAGATCCTGAGTTGTATCCTTTTGATTGAGATTCTTGTTCTTAGGTTTGTGTGCAAGTTTATGATGGGTTGTGATTTTCAAATTTTGGCCTGGGATGATGGTGGATTGTTTGTGATTTGTGTGGTGTTCGAATTGAATTGTTGCGATAAAGATGTCAGTTTTTTATTTTGTCCACTGGTAAATGTTTTTGGCAGTTGGGGATTTGGATTGTTGTTTGTGTATGCTTGAATTACGTTATTTCCAAAATTCGGTGTTTTTTTTTGTTATAGAAAGTGTGGCGTTAGTAGTTGTGTTATTGGAGTCAAGAGTGGATACATCTTGATTCTTGAGCGAGGAGATTCCCACTTATGTTAGTTTGTCTGAATTTTAATTAGTCAATATCGCCTACTAAGACCTCGGTTACAAACTTGCAAATCTCTGCTCATCTGATTTCAATAGGGTTGGAAGTTAGGGTTCTTGCCTAATTGTCTTTCTTTGTGACCTTATTACCTTTTGGCCTTTGAGCTAGCTTGCTCATGGAGGATAAAATAAAACTAAGAGACTGCCTTTGCAGTTGGATGATAGGCTTAACGTTTTGTGCTTTAATTTTAGTCTTATTTGAGTTGATGTGTATCCTTAATGATAATACATATACAAGCGCAATGGCATTTTGCCAATGCTGAAACGAAATCTATCTGTCAAGCTTGCTCCTCAACGCTGGCAAGACAATGCTGATGATGGCTCTTTCGATGTGGTATTTACATTTGAAGAGAGGGTTTTTGACATGGTTGCTGAAGGTATGTCTGTTTGGAATTAGTAATGTTTTTAGGTGTAACATGTTTTCTTATATTAATTTGTATTAATTAATGACGGCATAACGCCTTTCACTTGATTCACTGTGTTAAGAACTAACTCAAGTATTTCTGTTAAGATCTTGCGAAACCACCCTACCTCTATATTAACTTCTTATCCAAATTCTTTCCATCCTCTCGGGAATGTGTGTTATTATCTGCATCATTCTTACTGTTAAAAAATTAAAATGGTCAAAAATCATTGCTTATCCAAAATGATCTCTATTAAGGATATATGAGTTACTCTATGCTCATATTGTGGTCCTTGTGTTCCAAGAGAGCTTTAAGCTCAGTGTTTCTTGTTGTTAGTAGAGGCGAGTGGACTACTCAATTTGCATAGATAGGTCAGACTCCTCAATCATTAATTGTTATTCCATTAGGGAAGGATGGCTGAATAATGGATGTTATTAAACGCCCTTTTTAAAAGTCGATTCACATACGGTTAAATTTTTTGGTAATATTGGAGCCTTTATCGACTCTCAACCTTAGTTTCCTTGGTTTTAGAAGGTGTGGGGATCAATGAGGGCCTGTGACAACGTGGCGAAAGCCTCATGCACAAGTACACTATTTTTGCTAACGAATTTTTATTTTCCGAGTAAAATTTGGTAGCACTACTCTATGGGATTTCAAAAATTGGAAGTTGCATAATAGTGCATTTCTCTATTGCTGCCAAATTTTACTTGGAAAATACAAGTAACAACAATGCATTTGGGGGCAAAGGGAAGGGCATAATAGATGAACTACAACAACATACAACAACATGAACATCAGAGCCTTAATCTCAAAATGAATTGGAGTCGGCTGACATGAATCATCTTTTAGAATCGTCCATGGGTGGTCGCACACTCAAATGCGAAAATAAAGAGAAGGAAAAGTGGAAAAAAACAAATGGGGAGTGAAAAGTCAAGTGAAACTTGTAGGTTTTAAAATGGAAGTCCGGATTTCTTTTATAAAAACTTAGAATTTAAATCGAGAAATAAAGATTAGTTTTTGAAAATCGGAATAAAACTTAATGGTCAGGAATATCTTAAAAGTACACCAAGTTTATTC
>JAOWBH010144558.1:0-12910 GCA_028566215.1 Silene coronaria | reverse complement strand
GATAGTTCACCTCATGTGACTTCAACTGTCTCGACGCATAAGCTATCACCTTCCCATTCTGCATCAACACGCACCCCCAATCCACTCTACGAGGCATTTGTGTGGACTTTAAAATTCTCGCTCCCCTCAGGCAAAGCCGAGATTGGAGCCGATGTCAAACGCTCCTTTAAGGTAAGGAACACTTGCTCGCTCTCATCCCAGCGGAATCTAACATCCTTCTTCATCAATGCCGTCAAAGGTCTCGCAATCCTCGAAAAGTCTTACACAAAACACTGATAGTAACCTACTAGACCCAAAAAGCTTCGAACTTCAGCTACATTCTTCGGTGTTACCCAATCTTTCACAGCATCAATCTTACTCGAATCCACGGACACACCCTCTTTATAGATCACATGCCCCAGAAAAGCCACCTTCTCGAGCCAGAACTCACACTTCGATAGCTTAGCCTATAACTGGTTGTCTCGTAAGGTCTGCAAAACAATCCGCAAATATTCGGCGTGCTGCTCTCTATCCCTCAAATAAACCAAAATATCATCAATGAAAACCACCACAAACTGATCCAAATACTGGCTAGAGACTCGATTGATCAAAACCATGAACACAGCTGGCACATTGGTCAATCCAAACGACATCACCACGAACTCATAATGTCCATACCTCGATCAAAAAGCAGTCTTCAGAATGTTATAATACCGTAAACGCAACTGATGGTATCCCGATCTTAGATCAATCTTGGAAAAACCTCCGGCTCCTGTTAACTGATCAAACAAATCATCTATCCTCAGAAATGGATAATTGTTCTTTACCATTACTTGATTCAGCTACCGGTAGTCAATGCATAATCTTAAACTCCCATCCTTCTTCTTCACGAACAAAAATGGTGCACCCCAAGGCGATACACTAGGTCAAATGTACCCATCTCAAGTAACTCGGTCAACTGCTTCTTTAGTTCCTCCAACTCTTTCGCTCTCATCCGGTAAAGCCTTAGAGATAGGCCATGTTCCCGATTTCAACTCCACATTAAAATCGATATCCCTCTTTGGTGGTAACCCCGGAATCTCGTCTGGAAAGACGTCAAGAAACTCATCCACGATCGGAATACTGGTTGGAGAAGGTTCTTTTCCTCGAGTATCCCGGATGTGGCATAAGATCATTGGACAACCCTTCCATAGATAGAATTTCAAGGTCACCGCAGAAATAATCTTCACACTAGGTCGTGGCACAAACCTCCGGTATGACAGTCTCACATTACCATGCTCCCTTAAAGGCACCTTTTTTTGATGACAATCTATGCTTGCCTTATACTTACCTAACCAATCCATGCCATCCATTACCTCAAACCCCTCCAAAGGAAACTCAAACAGGTCAATTGGAAAGTTGACCCTCCCACAATCATAGGCACTGACCAAAATAACTTAGTGTAACTAACCGACTCTTCCGACAGAATTATCACCTTATCAGATACAGACTCAAAAGCCCCCAATCCCAGTTTTGATGTAAGACTCTTAGACATGAAAGAATGTGACGCCCCTGAATCGAAAAGTACAAAAGTCGGATAATTATTAATAAGAAAAGTACCCGTCACAACTTGTGCGTCATTCTCCGCAGCCTTCTTGTCCATCATAAACAGCTTACCACTGCTCTTCTGTCCACCTTACACCGTTCTGGCCGTAGTTGTCGACTTAGCAGTCGGATTCTGGTTGCCCGCCGCATTCTCATTAGGACGCTGATAACCGCTGCCCCTGGTTTGTTGTTCCACGATCCCGACGGTCGGCTGTCTGCCACGCTCTGAGAACGGTAAGAGTTACCTTGCGGAATCCTCTGGTATGCACCCCCATTAGTACTGGTGAACTCATGACGCTTGTGGCCCGTGCCGCCACAGTTGTAGCAAGTAAGCCCTGAGCCGCTGTTGTAACTGTGAGTCCCCCTACTATACTGTGACCCGCCGCTGTAGCCCGCTCCCCCGGAGTAGCTCCTACCACGGTTGTAGTTACCCCTCTTCGAATTAGAGTAACCACTACCTTCTCCCTCAGCCTTCCTCTTGTCGCTTCCCCGCTTCTCAGCCTCATGACACACCTTATCCAACCTCTCAGAATTCCTAGCCCGCTCATAAACTTCTTCTACAGTATTGTTCGGACTTGCCATCAGCTTCCTAAGAATCTTAGGTGTTAACCCCTTCTCGAACCAAAGGGCCAACATCTTATGGCTCATGTGCAGCTCATCTTCCACATAAGAAGACAGTTCGTTGAACTTGACATAGTACTTGGCGACGGTCATGTCCTCAGTCATGACGAAGGAATCAAACTCCGTTCGCAGCTGTGCCTGATCATGCTCGGGAAAGAATTTATTCCGAAGCTCTTTCCGCAATTCGAACCAGGGAATAGCATTGTAACCCTCTTCTAGGTAGAAGTTCTTCATCGAAGCTCGTTCACGATACCACCACAATCCGGCTTGGCCGGTAAGGTAGAACGCCGCTTGGGCTGTCATCTCGTCCTCCGGACATTTGAGAACCTCCATAATGTTCTCCATTTCCCGGAGCTAATTCCACAATTGATGGGGTAGTTCCATGCCAATATACTTCGTCGGGCGATGTCGAGCAAATGCATTGCTCAAGGTAGTCGACACATCAGGTTGCGGTGGTGGCGGTGGTTGAGGCGTCGCCTCCTTAGCCTTGGCTAAGTTCTTAAGAGCCTCTCCCTGCGTTTCATTCTGTTCCAGAAGCCGCGCCACCTCCTCCAAAGTCAACTCAGCTGCCTTATCCAAGTACTTTGCCATTCAAAGCCTCTATAAGATAATGAACGTAAGCATATAGCCTACGGCCAAACAAATAATACGAATATCCTGCCAAGCAAATACTCAGTCGAGTGTATGAAACCACTCGGCCGAGTCAACGTCACTCGGTCGATTACTTATAGCGTACTCGGTTCGAACAACCGAGTCCAGAATGCTCAAATATTTTCCCGTCCAAACTGTACTTGGCCGAGTCTGACTTACTCGGTCGAGTCCTAATCATGCTCGACCGAGTGCCCCAATGTCAGAATGTTCCCAAACTCCACAACAATAATTACTCGGTCGACTCCCAAACAAATCGGTCGAGTTCACTCTACTCGGTCGAGTATCTCATCTACTCGGACGAGTAGTGTGACTTTAGAAGGGTTTCAGAAACTATCCAAGGCAAACACTCAGTTGAGCACCATGGGCACTCGGTCGAGTGAGCGTTACTCGGCCTAGTCACATGCGCCACTCGATCGAGTCAAGCATCATGCACTCCGAATCTCCATTTCACATAATCAAGTAAACATTAATTAGCCATTCCAAACAACATTCATGCTAACACCCCCATCATCAGCCATACTTCGCAAGTACATCAGCCAAGCCATCATGTGATTCATGCAACATGCAACATCCAATAAATGCATACATAATACTCATCTATCCTACCCAAGTGACCAGTTAGGAATTGGAAGGACAATATTGCGGCATTGGGACGTCTCCCAGACCTTTGCGGTAGCTTCTAACAACTCCTACTCGCGTTCATTTTAATTGACACTCCTATGTTCATTAGGTTCATTTGTTTTAGGTTCCAAAATCGTCGCTCTGATACCACTTTGTAACACCCCACTTATTAGAGAGCCTTCAATAAGACCTTCCCTAGCAAATGTAGTGCCACAGCCTCGGTTTCCAGAGGTAGTATATATCAAATCAACCATTAAAGAACAGTTTATTAATAATAGTTTAAAAGTTTACAACCAATCCAAATCAAATGTCCAATGAAAAAATAAACAATAAATGTCTAATAATCAGTGGAAGCTAAAGATCATGACTCGTGACCATCCCGATGCACCCCATGCTAGCTCAAATGAAGTCATGAAGTCACTTGCCATGAACTGCTCACCATTCGTCAACATGAATGGATCACAGCGATCAAGTGTCAGTATTATAACAACATAATGTCATAAAGTAAATGCTATCAAAGTTCATGCAATCACCAGCTCCTTCCTCCAACACCACATCCGCCCTTCAATTGGATTACCCGTCGCAACAGGTAATCCCGCCGCCAGTGGGGGACCGAAGCCTGACCCACCAAATCCCCGCTCGACGCACAAGCAACCCGAAATCATTAATGTGCACATCCCCCTCCGTGACGGGAGTCACGAGGGGCGAAACTCGGAGGTGTGACCGTCTCCCAACGGCTCACAAATCAAAACTACAGTAACATATCTCCACCACCAATTCTCCATCACAATCACAGCAGTATGATCAACAAAACAATGCAACGACAGTAATGGCAATCACAATAGGCATTATAGACTGAGTAGGGAAACCCTACCTCAACAACCGCAGCAATAAAAGCAAGAAGCAACTATAATTGTTCTTCTACAAAATCGGCATCTAAGCAAACATCCAATATCATACAATCAATACAACCCTCAAATCCCCACAACAAGCTTGGGTTCAATTCGAAATAATAATAATCAAAGAGACTTACCAAGCAAGTGCAAAAGCGCGACAGGGAATCCGCAAATCGACAAAGAGGAGAAGTTATAGGCTAATTAGGGTGATTAAGGGAGAATGAGATTTTGAAATGAATAATCTGAGTAAAGTGACGGAAGTGAAGTATATATACATCTCCCCTAATGACCCTAATTAAAACCGTTCAATTTCCGGATTCTAAACCCGCACTCGGCCGAGTCCTGAAACCACTCGGCCGAGTCCTGAAACCACTCGGCCGAGTAAGCCCAACTTGGCCGAGTGCCAAAACACTCGTCCAAGTTGCTCGACTCCAGAATGTAATTCAAACACCTCCTACCAAACTACTCGATCGAGTGAGCTCTACTCGACCGAGTGACTCCTGACTCGGCCGAGTGAGCCCTACTCGGCCGAGTCCTAAATCACAGAAATACATAGTATTACAAATCGGGTGACAAATACGACTAAATTAGAGTACAATGAGTCAAAAGTCGTTACAATGAGTTATTGTTGCAATTAGTCGAGCTATTTTCCTCCAACTTGCTACGGAGTAGTGGTCTAGATTGGCTCTCTGTTATTGTTACTCTATTTGCTTTATTGTTACCTTGGACAGTTCACTATTATTACTGTTCACTATTATTACTCTCTTATTGTCACCCAAGATTAGTTAATGTTACTCTTGTGTTATTCTTGTTACTCCTTTGGTACTCTTGTATTATTATTGTGTTACTCTTGTTACTCATCTATTATTTTTATGTTACTCTTGTGTTATTTTATATGTTACCTTGAGATTTAAGGCTCAGACAATGATAAACTACATTCATGTTTCGTAATAAGTAGAATCTTATGTCTCATTTTTATGTCTCATCTAATTTTGTACTTTGTGTAGCGACTCGGAAAGCGAAATCGACTCTTGACAACGATTATTACTCTATTGTTGTTACTCTATTGCTACTCTGAGGAGGACCCAAACGGAAATGGATCCTCTCCATTTTCTTTCTCTCCATTTCCTCTCACAATCTCTTTAAATAATAATTTTCCATTTCACCCTTATTTTTTCTTTATTTTTATACGTAAATTTAGAACCGTTAGATGTTGTCAAAATGCGATCCGGACAATTGATAGGAACTTGCCTCTCCATTTCTTTTGAGCAAATGTTGAGAATCCGGATCGGACCCAAACATAGTGAACTTTTTGTTGATTGGTAGTGTTAGTCCATTGTTACTTTATTGTGACCATATGTTATATATTATACTCTTTTACTCTAATGTTACCGCGGTCCGATAGTTACTTTATTGCTACCACATGTTATTCTACTGTTACTCCATTATTACCTCGTGTTATTTCATTGTTACTTAAAATTGTTCATTGTTACTTATTCCCTCCGTTTATTTATTTGTTTACCTTTTATATTCTTTATGGCTCATTTTATATTATCAAAAGTAAACAATGAATGAGACGGAAGAAATAATTGTTAATTCATTGTTATTCATATGTTACAATTTGTTAACTTACTTCTAACCGCTAAATGAAGCTTTTAGCAAACAAACAAGCTCATAAGATTGCAATAAAATATTAGAGTAAACATTATGTTTTATAATCAAGTGAATGTTATAAGTGACAACTATCTTTTATACTTAAGGCTTACTATTAGTAACACTAGAATATGAACACAATAATAAAAAAAGAATATGAACACAATAACACTAAAATAACATCAGAGTAACACTAAAATAACAATAGAGTAACGCTACAATAACACTAGGCTAACACAAGCGAGAAACTGAGTAATTGAGTAACTATATTAGAGTAATACTACAATAACACTACAATAATACTAGAGTAATATTACAATAACACTAGAGTAACACTAGAATTCTTATGTGTCGTTGTCATTCATGTGTTACTTCGTGTTACTCTTGTGTTACTTTGGTGCTATTCTTGTGTTACTGTTCTGTTATTCTTGTGGTACTCTTGTGGTACCCATGTTTTATTTTTATATTACTCTTGTGTCATTTTTATAAATTAATTAATAATTAGCGGTTTTTATCCATGTGTTATTCATGTGTTACCGTGGTGTTACGCAGGTATGTTTCTTGTATTACTGTGTTGTTACTCGTGTGTTACTCCGATGTTATTCTTAACAATAAATACGCAAATGATTGTCGAAGATATGTACCCAGTGAATCATCATATAACTAAATGATTAATAATTTGTTGTTCATAATTGTACACACATACAAACAAATTATGGTAGTCGCATGGGCGCATGTCAAGAAACTCAGCTAAGTAAAACTACACAGTACTACACAGCTAAAATCCGGAAGATGGGCACAGACTGAAACCATTGAGATGTAGTAAAGTTTTTACTTTGAATAAATCGTAGATTTTACAGATCTAAACAGGGTTAAAATTCACTAAAGACGAATCGCTATAGTTGTACTCAAAACAACTTTTGAATTGATATATTTCCATTCATTACTCGCTAAACAACTGTTGCTGATCTTTGAACAGGTTACAAGCCTCAGCCACCTCTAGATTTCAGTGTATTACTCAACCTACATAATCGTCATATAGGGCACAAGTATGGGGGAAGCTTCCTCCATCATTCTTTTATTAGTAAATGAATTCCACATTCCAATGCTAGACATCTTCAACATTTAGCATCTCGCCCTGCTCCCTGCTCAAAGTTAGCATCACCATTAATGTTGCTTCTCCTATACTGGTTAATGAACCCACCACGGCCAGTCTGATATCGCCACCACACGTCAACCTTGACACACTAATTGAACTGCTAGAAAATCATCATTGACGGTTACAAAATGTAGATGGTTATAGGGATTCATCACCAAACAGGAACTACGCACTACTAACTTATTCGAAGTTAAAAGAGACCAAAATGTAAATGACTGCGTTCCGAACATAAACTTAAACGAGTTGTTTATATATGATCTTCTCAATTGCATAACAGATGGTTACTAACCAAAAAGTTGCTCTTTCTCATACTTTGCTGCCTCAACAGATCCCCATCTCCTCCCTCAACTATTATCTCGTTCAACCTCTCTGCCAAACCACCACTACTGTCGGATATTAATCACCGTCGTCGTATATCCGACATCATAATTTCTCGAAACTCCGACGGATTTCAACCATATACACCATCATCATTATCCATGGATTTCAACCGTTTTATTGCTCATACCATCTTTCTCCTCCACGAATCGAAACTTCTGTCTCCATTCAATTTCATATCTCATATTAATTTCCTTTTTAATTTCATTCATTATCCATGGTAAAATCATCATGTTAGCGCGCATAATTAAATCAAACATTCATGATTCCTCATCCTGCTCGTCATCGACAGTCCTAAGAACTTAAATACCAAGGTTGCTAATTTATGTCCTGCACCAAACACAAAAATCCATAACAGCTCCAACAAATATTCACACAAAAACAAAAATTATATCAATATTTCCTTAAAGCACGGAATTTTCACTTCGATTAAATCATCAATAACGACACATATTAACAACCTGGTGATCCAATGAATCACTTAAACAACTCCATCCATTCAAATTACAAGCTATTGTAGTTCTGAATCATAAATCAACAAGAGAATAATAACAATTCCACTCAATATAACTATCGAATTACACATTAACAGATAATAAAATGAGAAATAATTAAAATTACGAAGGATTTCGCAAGGCATATCAATATCGTTGATTAATTAAAAATTTGATTGTTCTCTCTCTCTTTAAGTTACTTGATTCAATTGATGTTGAAAATAGTTGCAAGGTACAACGATAGCAATGAAAAAGTGATTAATATGCTTGATTTTTTTGCAGGTCTTGATGAAAACGTGTTTGTCGTGTATTGTTGTTCAACTATTGATAGAATCAAAGAACAATTGGTAACCATAAAAAAAAAACACAAGAGAAGAAGAAGAGGATAAAGAGGTCAGAGAAGTACCTTAGATTGCAAGAAAACGGAAAAATGTACAAGAAAATATAGATTAACGACGAAGTAACTGAAGAGAGAGAAAGGAGAACAAGTTAACAAATTTGATTAGGTAGAGAGAGAAAAGAACGAATCAAAATTGAACTAAGGAAAGACGAAAGGGCTTATATATGGGGCGCAGGATTAGATCTGAACCACTGATCTCTATTATAATCCAATGGTCCAAATTTGTGAGCACCAACTCATCATAAGACACTATACTCACATGAACCAAACTCTCTCTCTCTCTCTCTCACTCACTCTCTCTCTCTCTCTCTAAATATACGTAAGAGGGCATGCTAGTCATGAGTTTTGAGGAACTAAGGAAATGAGAACTCGATAGAGTAATTACATAGTATGAGACATATGAGGTAAGTTTGGTAAGAATCATGTGAGGTGTTTAATGACTTGTAGAAGTGTTTTGGTAGAGACATGAGGTATCGTAATAGGCATTTATGCGGCATATGATTGCTACTTGCATGACTTAAATGGTAGAATATTCAAAGGTAATTGGGAATAGAGAGAGTAAGTTGTGGTTTATATAATGAAGTTCGTGGTTTGGGATGGTAAAGAGAGGAAAAGGAGATTGAATATTTTGAGGTAATTGTACGAGTATATTACTATGAAAGGTGGTTGTGGTTGGGTCCCAGTGTAATGTCGTTAAATAAAAGTCAACCATCCTAAATGGATTAGTGAGTGAAAATTTAGGGTTGGTGTTCATGGTGGCGAGAGATCATAGGATATTGAAATAGAAGGCGTCTCTTGGTAGTTGAGCATTGGGTATATGGTCACTATTGCCTGCTGGCAATGATTCCGGGTATTAAGGAATGTGATATGTAATGAATGTAAGTTCAATCTTATAGTTTGAGTAATTTGGGGTGCTTCATTATGTTGACTATAAGAGATGGTGTAGATTTCAGCCCCGAGGATACTAGTATGGGATCTCATTGTCAGGTGTAATATCAATGTTGCGTTTTTTGGTCTAATATAACGATATTAAGGAAGTGTAATGGTGGTTAGAACGAGTTGTGAGGTTGTTATTATTACATGTTAGGAAAGTTATACTGAGACGGTGTTTGTGTGTGTTTATAGTTGCAATGATTACCGATGTGGCTGTTGTGTTCTGGGTTGCGATTCGGGCACGGTACTCTGTGTTGCGATACGGGTACCTTCGCGTTGCGATGCGGCTATTAGTGGCAGTGTTGCGATGCCGTCACCGGTTGCGGTGGAGGAGAAATGAGGGTTGAGAAAAGAATTTCGAAATATTATGTTCACTCTATTATTTGCGTATGGATTGGTGTCCTCCTTGAATTTTCGATTTGGGGGTGAGAGAGTGGAGTATATCATGTGTGAGAATTCCGGTTGCGGTTGTTTTGTCATCATATTTCCATAGATATTGCGTTTTTGAGTCATAATTGTTGGAGTACATTCGAGCTTGCTTTGGGTGAAGCTTTAATGGACATAGTTGTGATGAGTAATTAATGAAATATGTGTTTTACTGAGTTAGAAGTATCAAGGGATTCATAATATTTTAGTTGAGCAGTAGGTATAGAGTGTTGTGGATTAGTATCATGCTAGGATATGAACGAGTTGGATAATAATAAAAAGAAATTTGAGGATCTTGTTGGGGTGTAACAATGTTGGGTCGTGAGTTATGTTGTGGGCATATGTGCGTGAATAGAGAAAAATATTATCGTGCGGTGATGTTGGAGAGTTACAATAGTGAATTATGTTGATGATTTTGTGGTAAATGCTAGGTTGTGGGGGGGGGGGGGGATGGTTGGAGATACTTAAGTTGTTAGGGAGTATTAGATATGGGAGTAGTCACCGATGTTATTGATGATAAGGCGATAACCGGTTATCAGTGAGTCGGGGTTGAGAGGATGAAATGAAAAGTTAAGGACCTAGTGGTGGTTTGGTTACGAGGACGTAACATTTGTCTTAAGAGGAGTAGGATGCTATATTGCGACGATGGCCCTTAATTTAATAAGGATATTTTGTTTGTTTAGTTGTACTATTGAGGTATTATTAAGCATAAAGCATGGTGGATCTTAGTTATGGAATCAAGTATTTGACTTGAGTGTTAATGTGGTACTCGTGGTATTCGTTGAAAGTATTAGTGGTACTCGTGATGTTAATTATTTGGTGATATTTATGGTCTTACTATTGTGGAAATGATTGAAATTGTGGAATAAAGGGGTAAGTGTGTATAATTGTTGTGGTATAGGTAATTTTGAGCGTTAGAGAACTTAGAGGACGAAGTTCATTTTAAGGGTGGTAGAATGTAACATTCCATTTTGGTAGTCGTTCTTGCTTGGCGAATTGTATGGGTATTGGATTTGTTAGTGAGCACTATGTTAGTAGGACGGTGTTAGCGGGGTGACGGTGCTCGTGTTGACGGTATTTGACAGAATTATGATATTGGGTAAAGCTATATAATGGTTGATGCAATATTCTGAGTTATATTGTTGAGGAAGGCATTGTCGGTTGAGTTGGTGTAGAGCGGATGCGAACTTCGGGGACGAAGTTCATTATAAGGGGCGAAGACTGTAATACTCCGTATTTCTATATTTAGGCACTCGATCGAGTAGGGTATACTCGATCGAGTATAGTGGGTACTCAACCGTGTACATTGTCGTGGCAGACATAGTTGGCTACTGGAGTGTGTGCACTCGGCCGAGTGCCTTATGCACTCGATCGAGGGTCGTTTTATTTAACGGGATCCGAGCGGTTTGATTAGAGTAAGTAGGAGGATAATATAAATAGGTTTTAGTCGGCAGTTTACCATTTTATAACCCTAAAACATTTCATAATCGTCCTTATAATCACTCTAATCACCTCTCACACAAGGATTAATCATTCGGTGTTGGGATTTCATCATTTCGATCTCCGATCGTAACGTAAGTTTTCTTATCTTATCATTTTGTTTATAGTGTCTTAACCATAATCAGTTTGGGATTTAGGGTTTGATAATTTGGTTGTGTAGTGATGTTAGATTATTGTGGTTATAGGTGGTGACTTTGTAGAAGAGCGATTCTAGCTGTTGATTGTTGATCAGAATTTGCTGTTAATGTAGGGTTTCTCTACTCAGTTACTACCTTTGTGATTGTATGTTTGATTATGATTGTTGTGATGTTGATGATGATGGTCTTGACAATGATTTTGATGGTATTGGATATGTTGATAGTGAGGCCGTTATAGGGAGATGGCACTCACCCCCATGATTCGCCCATTGTGACTCCTATCACAAGGGGGATGTGCACATTAAGGAACTGGGTACGCTCGTTGCGATGAGCGGAGATTTGGTGGGGATTGGCTGCGGTCCCCCACTGGCTATGCGGATTACCTGTTACGATAGGTAATCCAATTTGTTGGTTTGTGGAGTTTGGAGATTGGTTGTGATTGTTAACTGTTTGGTTATATTTTGTTGAAGGTTAATTATTGGAATGCAGTACTAACTTGTTAGTGTTTGCTTGTTTATTTCTCTTGCTTTGCTGTGATCCATTTAATATTACCGGTGAATGGTGAGCAGTGTCTTTAGCAGGTTAGCATTGTTAAGCTAAGCTGGGGACGAGGATGGGATCACCGAGCTAGACTTTCTTTTAGCCCCCGCTGTTTAGACTATGTTATTGAGATTTAACCATTTGATATTTTGGTTTTGTATTTTGGATTATCGATGTTGTAATCGCTAAACTTTAAGCTTTATAATAATTGTTCTATTATGGTCTGTTTTATATGTACTATCTCGGGTAACCGTGACCGTAGCACTCTTGGTTGCTAGGGAAGGCCTTGCTAAAGGCTTCTTGGTAAGTGTGGGTGTTACAAGTATACACTTGATGGTTTAGAGAGGACTCCATCAAACTCTCTTTCATTTATTGATCATGGAGGAAGGGCTAGGACGTTATTGATGGTGCTCAACGTCCCTTTCAAGAAATCAAAGAGTTGTTCACCTTCCATTTAGAGCTCTATTAAATTCTTGGGCTTATCCTCCTCCGCTTTTGCCGCGAGTCCCATGTTGAAAAAGTGAAATTGGTAAGGACTTAACAAGTGTTGGCGAATATTGTAGGGCAATGAAGTTCCTACATACGGATTATACAATTCTTCAAACTCTTTGTCCCATTGTCCATTATCTTGTTCATAGCTCCTCTCTATTTAATCGAAACTTTGATTGAAAACAACCAAAGCTTTAAAATCTTCCAAATTGATATCTTCATTTTCCCATTTTGAGCCCCCAATGCTCACATCATTCATGCTATACATCTTTTCGAAGCTTTTGTTGAGGTTACTCTCTTCTGTTTCTCCACAAGGTTTCTTCTCACGTGAAGTAGAGGTTTCTACGTGAAAGCAAGGTTTAATATCAAAGTTATGGGCCTTCATAGTCTTAACCAAATTGAATGTAACCTTCTCATCTCCCACCTCCAAGGTTAACATTCCGTTCTTG
>JAOWBH010144547.1:0-12910 GCA_028566215.1 Silene coronaria | reverse complement strand
CTACAATACCCCTCGAACCCAGTTCGGTACAGGTAGCGACTTACGAACTCGAACCCGTTTTTCGAACCGAACCGAACCCCGAACCATGTAACCTTGCTCCAAACCAGATCCCTTGTACACTGAGTTGAAGCTTAAATCCAAGCAAACCTCCTGTGGGTAGACCTATTGCATAGTACCATACTGCATTTATCCAACCAATTTGAGTCTGCCACCCTGCACCGACTGCTATCCATGCACTTTTCATTCTAAAAGATATTATAAACTGAATCGAAAAATGTGGAGAACGGAAACAGATATGTGAAAATATTGTCGAGGGAGATTCAACGTATAGAACAGGTTGGATGCTGTTAATTAGGATAGCAACAGCTACGAAATAACCTAACTTGGCTGTCTCTTCTATTACCGCACTTTCAGCTGTGAACATCTTTAGAAACTCATCCTTTGTTGCGACTATAACTGTAGCAAACATTACCCCGACTAGAGTACTGCTAGTTTTGCTGCCCTATGATTTCCTGCTCCTAATTCATTGGAAACTCTCACACTGTACATTTTTGTTTTGAAGATAAAGTTTCAGCATTCCGCTTCTATTAACAATCCTGGCCAAAACATGGCTAAGAAGGCGCTTTCAAGCTATAATTCCTACTTCAAAATTAATCGCCTAAAACTTTAGAAGATCAATGAGTCTTATTACAGCAAAAGCCTCCTATGTTATAAGGATCATTACCTGACTACAGCAATGAAGCCATATAAGTGATCATCAGGGTCCAAAATTCCATGTTCGCGCTGTCAGAAATCAGAGTGACAGTAACTATATATACCATTTGAGCAAGAACAATTATCCACCATGAAGTATTCCCAGCAATGGCAGAACCAATCAGGCCATAACGAAATACAAGCAACCAGTTCAGAAATGTATGAAACCCGACAACTACTACTGAAATTATAGACATCACCCAGACTTTACTCTGTGCTTGGAGAAACTTTTGTATAGGAAAGTTGAAGGCATAAGCAAACAATTGTGGGATAACCCAAATGGCATAGTTGCCCGCTGCTTCGGATATGATTTCATCCTGGTGAATGAGCTTAAGCAAAGGTGATGTGAACAAGTACAAAGGGATGAGAAACAAGGCTGTAATTAAAGTGATGATGAATGATCTTTGTAGGTGTACTCCGATCGTTTGGAAGTCCCCAGCTCCTACAGCTTGACCACTTAGCGTCTCCACAGCGCTTCCGACCCCTAGCTAAGAACAGCAACATGTCAAAGTCCGAAAGATTCGCATTAGAGCACTGGAAGTGAAAAAAGCGGAGAAAGAAACATACCATAGCACCAAAGACGAAACCTTCAAGGACATTCTGAACGATGGAAACGGCGGCCAATTCAACCTGTCCCAAAGGTCCAGTGTAAGCGGTGGTTATGAATCCGATTGAGAACTGAGCAACGGACGTTAAGATAGCAGGCCCCGCTATGTCCCACATTTCCTTAGACTCCTTCATGCTTCGCGCTTGGAGTTCTCTCCATCCTCTAATGGTTGACGGTCCCTCGACTTGAAATGCTTCAACCCTTTCCACAGGATGAAACTTTTGTTCCTCGCTCTCGTCCGACATTTATAGTTACTGCACCAATACTCGTTACTTCGTTCCTGGTTCAGAACAATGATTGCATAGGAATATAGAATAAGTCACTCCCACGTTCCGTTCAATTGTTACCAGACGGAAACAGTCATCAATATAGAATAAACCACTTGACTTGTATAGATCAGATTATGGAGAAGACAAATTCAATATCAAGGTCGTGCTTGGATCATTGGGTTACAATGAGTCGGGTGTACAAATTCCGATTCCAGTAGGTCAATATATTATAGTTCGAGATGTGAGAATAATTGCAGTATGTATTGATTCGGAAAATTGTGTTTGTACATCATCTACGACTAGCTATTTATACATAAAAGTAATCAACCTATATACGGAAACAAAATAAGCTAACAGCTAGAAATATATTATACAAGGAAGCAATCAATCAATAATAGGCTTGACTGATTGTGAGGCAACGGCTAGCTAATACAATATTATCCTTTCAAATCATCTGAGAATCGAGATGAACACATTCGGATTGGGTTTGAATTGGGTCATTATTTGGTCAGCTTATCTCCATACATTTCATCTTTTATGTTTTCTATAAGTTTATGACTACACCATCTGATGATTGATGTAATGCATCAGATTTATAGTTCACTTACTCCATTAATTGGGTATATTTTTTTTTTTAATAAGTTCAACAATTAAGCTAAATGTTCAACCTTAATTAGACCATTATAAAAAACTCGACATGTTATCAGCTCATCCCTTAAGCGAACATTGTATCATGGGGCATTTATTTCAACTTGTCTTCATACTGGGTCAAGTCTAGTTGATCCAACATGTGTTACTCAGACACGGCTATTTTGGGTGAATTTTCCTATTTTGTGGTTTAAATTGAAGTGTCGAAGTGTCGTGTCGTGTCGGACACGCGACACGACAGTTAAGTGAAGTGTCAGAGTAACATAGGATCCAACTAAGATTGTTATGGGTTTGGCCTTTGGATCGAGTCGGGTCCATTCTAGTTCATCAAATTTCCGAATTTTGCCAAGTTGGACTTTCAAAATCGCATGTCCATTTAATGAGCAAACTTTTGTCAGCTCCCTCTATGACCAAAAACTGGTAACAGAATTGGTCATTCCATCCAACGAGAAATGAATGAATTATGAATCTGATTCGCTTTACATGCAACGCTCAGTTAAGTAGGCGTATTCGAGAGACTTAATTTGATGCAAGGGGAGGGGTACTCTGTAAACGGTAAAGCATAGCTAGTTTGACGATAAGGACAGCAACATCAGAAATCCGATCACATATCAAAAGGGTGATATTTACAAGTTCTAAAGTTGTTATTGATCACAATGGAGCGGTGGTTGACCCATGATTTTCCGAAACATAGCTTCATCATGCATCACAGTGATCCAACTCAGATCCCTCCTCTCTTACTACCAAGAAAAACAACAAACAATGTATTTAGGTTCGTTGTGCCAGCTGTTCAATGTCAGCACCAACTTCAGCAAGCTTTGCTTCTTTGGAGGCTTTTGCTGCTTTTGCAATGCTCTCGACTTCAAAATCCAACGCTGTTCTCTTAACAACTCCATGTAACATCTGCATTCATCCGTCGAGTAACAATGATAACAGACAGACATAAAGTTTCACGCAGACATAAAGATTCACACATAAAATGCCGCCATATCAATCGCATTAATTAAAGTTCATTGGTTCTATAACAAGCACTCCAAATGGAAAAAGAACCACAACCACCCAAAATGTGAACGGCGTCATTTTGCCCATATAGAGCAAGAATGTGGTACATGATCGTTAAGAATATCCACAAACTTCAACTTCCAAGTATTCACCCTAGTGAAATAGCTCACTGAAGCAGAAAGCCACAGGATGCAGTCTGGGAAAACATGGTAACTTATACGAGTAGAAAACGGACCACATAATGTCATGCTCAAGGTACAGGGAACTGCTTTATTCCTATAAACATCCCCCTTCCCCTCCATATTGAAAAGCAAACGCAAACGAAAAAATAAACAGGATATACCAGTGAGCCAACAGCAACTAAAGCCCGAAACCTGGCATCCACATCAGCTTTTTCAGACTCAGAGATCTGCAATAAAGAATCAATGAGCACACAGCTAAATCGACAAATTTGTCTACTACTTATATAAGGCGTGGCTTTACATGCTCATCTAATTTAAGTAAGAATCTCCTCAGTTTATACTCCAGTAACTCCACAAAATTCATAAAAGGAGATTTTAAATGATTTCAACCTCACTGTATTACTTGCAATTTGCATTATGCTACTGTATTATAACATACTTATCAAATATTTAGGATTCCTCAACATTGTTGCTATGGCTAAAAATACGCAAGTACATGAGAATCGAGAACACAAATGCCTGCAAGTCAATGACAAAGAGCACATAAAGTAAGCAGAAGAACCTCAAGGGCTATCGATAGAACTTGTGACTGCCCTTCTTCATCCTTCTTTTCAGCCAACAAAACCGCATAGCTGTAAAGAGAATCAATAGATATCAAGAAGCAAGATAAACATACTACCAATCACAATACTTAATACCTCCCTGGCTTAATTCCTACTGTGAGAGAAGTCAAATGAAACATTAATCCCTGACCCCAGTTTGGTGTGGTATAGCACGCCACACATTAATATCTACCTCTAGCCACTCCCAAACAGTCATCCCATGAGATCAACCCTATGCTTAGTCGACTCTCTCAGTATTGTACCAATCCTCCATATTTTGGTGTGTGTACATATATATATATACAATGTCTATGTAGACAATTGTGGAAAGGTTCTGAGTTGTGACAAGTGAGAGGTTGGATGAATATAGTCTCAAAAGAAAATATTGTTCTTTTGTACATGCCAACACGTAAACCAACAGTGCTATGCTTTGCCTATAAAAGGAAATATGCTGTAGAGCAGCTCTACGCATCCCTCAGTTACTCTGATAATTACAAGTGTAATAATAAGAGCAACCTTAAGTCTCTGTGAATACTACTCTTATTGTATTTCTTTTGAGAGAGATCAATAAAATCATATTGCAACCACAATGAGAACATAACCAACTTGGTGAAACCCGTTATATTTGTGTCCCTATTATTTAGGTCTTTATTATTGTGAGTGTGGTGCATATATTTTATCCCTACCACAATTCCCTACACTCAGAAATCAAGAATACTAAAACAGAAGAACCAATGTACTTGTACACATGAACTTGATCATTTCTAACTTCTTCACAAGCGACCATGATCTATTTATACCCTGACGTAAAGCAGTCAAGTATCAAAGAGACAACAAGAGAGATAACAAGATAAGTATGGAAGAAGTATAGCTACTAGGGATCATACAGTGATACAGGTATAAGACACTCACTTGAGAATCAATGTAGAATAAGCCAATTGCACATGCTTACTAGATGATGAATAAAAACCAGAGAATGCATCAAGAATCTGCAATTACAAGAAAATAAACCAACATTATACCAACCCTGCGCATCATTATCACTTAAATGAGTGAGACGAAACATGATATAAGCAGGTTAACAACAAAACAAAAATAAATGCAATGGTGCTTGTGATTAACTAGTGACATACGTCACTCCACAGATTTCCATAGAGATACGTGCATACGTCAAAAGAAATTTTGCTGAGGACAAGAAAAGTGAAAACTCTTCTTATCAAATACTCCGTATTAGAGAATCTAACATTCTGTTGAGATATTTAGATTATATTTATGAAATGAGAATAATATGATTACCAAATCATATATTGAAAGATTCTAGAATTAGGGTTACTTGATTATCCTAAATGTACTATAAATATATGATGATTGGTAATACTAATGATCAAGTCAAATATTGTGAAAATCATCTTATATAACATCAAAGAACTAGGCTGGAAGAATCCGGTGATACAACAAGTCACATATCACAGCAATTATTTTACAACTGAATTGAGCTACAAACATGTAACTAACGACCCCAAATTTATGACCTATGCGCAAGAAACAAGTAACTGATCACTGGCTGCTCAGAATCATTACTTTTTCGTTTTTAGTGTCTTTATTATGAATTCCTCTCAACTCAATAATCATTGAGCACTGACACTACTGTTCCAAATAGCTAGAAGCATGTGAAACTTTCAATTACCATAAATTCATGATGAGTAACTAAATGAACCAGACTCTAAAGTGGAGAACAAAATCCCAGAGGTACCGTACGAGGACAAAGCATATCATGAAGGTAATTGATAAACTGCAGCACTTGAAACAACATAATAAAAAATTGGCAGGTGAAACTATGATAAACATAAACAGCATCACTTGAAATTGCTTTGCCAAGCAGGAATTACAAGTGTAGAAATTGAATATATTAGAGTACGAGTTAGTGATTGAGAGGAACCAACCTCGCTGCGGTGATTATGGAGCCATGAGTGGAAGCAAGAGTTTTTGAAGAGATTGGTTACAGCACGAAGGCCAGTTAAAATATTAGCAGGAGTCCCTGGCTTCACCGTAGCTTTCTTGATTGTCTCCAACAGTGCATCTGACAAGTAACAGGAAGCAAATTTATGTTTTAATTCTTCAGAAAAAGAAATATAAGGAACCAGTGGAGAAATGGAGAGTAACATGGTGTGAGAGACAAAAATTACAAATCGATGATATGCTTACTGTTGAGAATATTAAGGAGAATGATTAGGAACTAATTATTCTCTCTTATTATCTTCCATATTTATGTGTATAATATCCCCATATTCTCTCCTCTTTTTATGTAATTAGTTTACTCTTTCACACCTTGTAACTTAGCTATATATTACCTTGTAATCTTGTTATTGAAATTAATATACAAAATATAATTCTCTACATGGTATCAGGAGAAAGAACGATCCTATACCTACTCCATTCTCTACCCTAAATTTTTCACTCGCCCCCTACATCACTGCTAATGTCGAGTACTACCATACCCAACCCCGCCGAGCCCCTTAAACCGCTCGTGCTCATCAATGTTCACTTCGTCACCAAGTTTGATGGCACCAATTATCGCCAATGGCAACTCCAACTTGAGTCGCTCTTCCATGGCTATGGTCTATCTTCCTTTATCGACGGAAGTGCACCCCCTTCTCAGACAATTACTAATGCCGACAAGACAATTGTCCCCAATCCGGCTTATGAAACGTGGTTTCGGCAAGACAAGTTGTTATTCGGATCCGTGGCTAGTACCCTCACATCCACTATTAGCCCCCTTCTTAACCGTACCACCACCACCAAAGAGGCTTGGGATGCTATCGCGTCATCCTATGCCCTACCCTCTCGTGGCCATATCAAACAACTACGCCACAAACTCAAACATACTACCAAAGGTTCTCTTCCCATCTCCACCTATATGACTACCATTAAGTCCATTGTTGACGAACTTGCTCTTCTAGGCACGGTCATCTCACAGGAAGACGTGACTGATCATGTCATTGAAGGGCTTGACTCATCCTACCAACCGGTCATTGACGCCATCAATGCCCGAGACTCACCCATTCCTTTTCCCGAACTTCTCGAAAAACTAATAAACCGGGAGTTGCTGCTTGCCCAGACACATCCTCAACCCTCCACGAATTTTCCAGCCGTTGCTCACCCCACCTATGCTCGTCATAGTACCCAACCCACCACCCACCGTGCCCCTGCCACTCCTACCCCCCAACTCAACCAAAATCCGAAAAATCCTTTCAAAGGAAAGTGCCAATGGTGTCACACCCAAGGTCATACCCTATCCTACTGTCCCATCTTCAAGGCCCTTCACCCCGACATCCAAGTCCCCAAATACACCAGGTCTCCTACACCCACTGCTCAAGCCAATGCTACTGACCTTGCCCCTCAACCGTCACCCTCCCCGTGGCTGTTGGACAGCGGTGCTTCTCACCATGTCACTGCCGATCTTGACAACCTAGCTCTTCACTCTCCCTACGATGGTACCGATGAGATTGTCATAGGCGATGGCACGGGTCTTCCTATTCTTAATACTGGTTCCACTCCTCTTTCTCCTTCCTTTCAATTAAACAATGTGTTTCATGTCCCTTTAATGCGCAAAAATATTATTTCCGTTTCCAAATTCTGTTCCGACAATAATGTTTCTATTGACTTTACATCTTCCTCTTTTCTTATCAAGGACCTCACTAATGGTGACATCTTATTCACGGGGCCGGCTAAAGAAGGTGTCTACTATTGGCCAATGACGTCCGCGCCTCAAGCACACACGGCTGCCATTGCTCCCATCGATCTCCATCACCGATTTGGGCACCCTCACATGTCGGTCTTGAAAACTATTGTTTCCTGCTTTGATTCCAAATTTGCTAATTTGTCTTTGCCAAATAATGTTTGTCAGGCTTGTCAAACTTATAAGAGTCACAAACTTCCGTTTGATGTATCGTCTCTTAAGTCGAATTTTCCTCTTGAGATTATTTTTAGTGATTTATGGTCGTCGCCAATACAATCCATCGATCAATTTAAGTACTATGTTATCTTCGTCGATCATTACACAAAATTCACTTGGCTTTTTCCACTTAAGAAAAAATCCGATACTCAATCGACTTTTCTATCCTTTAAAGCACTCGTTGAGAAACAATTTTCTCGACCCATTAAAATTTTTTATTCGGATAATGGCGGGGAATTTGAGAAACTAAAATCAGACTTTGCGAAATTTGGCATACAACATCTCACTTCCCCTCCCCACACACCGGAGCATAATGGTTTCGCCGAACGACGTCATCGCCATATTGTTGATACCGGGCTAGCTCTCCTTGCTCATGCTTCCATGCCCGTTGAGTATTGGACCTACGCCTTTCGCGCGGCCGTTTACCTCATTAATAGGATGCCTACCTCCACCCTACAAAACAAATCTCCCTATGAGTCTCTTTTTAGTCGACCTCCCAACTACAAACATTTTCATAACTTCGGTAGTCTATGCTTTCCGTGGCTGAGACCATATTCCTCCCACAAACTCGATGCTCGATCCATCGCTTGTGTCTTCATCGGTTACTCACCCTCCCAACACTCCTACCTTTGCCTTGACTGTTCCGCCAACCGTGTCTATAGCTCTCGCCATGTTTGATTTTTCGACACCACCTACCCTTTCGCTTCCGCCACTGCCACTCCTCACCCACTGCCCTCCTCGGATGAATGGTACCCACTGACCATTCCTCTCCTTACTCCCCCTCCTCCACCTAGCACAACCCATCCTAACTCTCCTCCACCCCCTGCCTCGCCCCTTCCCCCCCTCTCCACCACCCTCAACCCCTCATCCACCCATTACCCAGGTCTACTCCAGACGACCCCCACCTGCCACTGAACCCGAAACTGCTTCTTCCGCCTCCTCGTCCGCCACCGACC
Source organism: Silene coronaria (assembly GCA_028566215.1). Taxonomy (NCBI): domain Eukaryota; kingdom Viridiplantae; phylum Streptophyta; class Magnoliopsida; order Caryophyllales; family Caryophyllaceae; genus Silene; species Silene coronaria. The sequence goes on along the minus strand of JAOWBH010144547.1, from coordinate 3,936 downwards.
CCTCAAACCCACCACCCCCTCGCCCACATGCCACCCGTGCTTCCCACAACATCTTCAAACCCATCAACAAACTCAACCTCAATGCTCAACTTCATCATCCCGAACCAAAGACCACCAAACAAGCCCTCGTTGATCCCATTTGGCGAGCCGCTATGGAAACCCAATTTAATGCCCTCCAGGCAAATGGCACTTGGGAGCTTGTACCCTCCTCTGAAGCCCGCAATCTTGTCGGGTGTAAATGGGTATTCCGCACCAAGTATAAACCCGATGGCACCCTTGACAAACACAAAGCCCGCTTAGTCGCCAAAGGCTTCCACCAACGTGAAGGTCTTGACTATACGGAAACCTTTAGCCCCGTCATTAAACCTGCCACGGTTCGCCTTCTACTTAGTCTTGCTGTCACGAATCATTGGCCACTTCGACAACTCGACATCAATGATGCCTTTCTCCAAGGCACCCTCACCGATACAGTTTATATGGCCCAACCGCCGGGGTTTGTGGATCCTGCCAAACCGACCCATGTTTGTCGACTACGCAAAGCTTTGTATGGGCTCAAACAGGCCCCCCGTGCGTGGTACAACGAACTACGGTCCTATCTTCTCTCCTACGGGTTCACAAATTCGGCCACTGATACATCTTTATTTTTGAAACGGGGTACTAACTCCCTTTTTGTACTTGTCTATGTGGATGATATAATTGTTACAGGTTCCTCTGCTTCCTGTGTCGATTCTTTCATCCGCTCCTTGGCTACTCGGTTTTCCCTCAAAGATCTCGGCCATCTGTCATACTTCCTCGGGGTTGAAGTCCAACCATGCTCGCAGGGTTTGTTCCTCAATCAACACAAGTATACAATGGATCTTCTAGCCCGCGCACACATGACTGATGCCAAATCCGCTGCCACACCAATGGACTCCGTCACCAAGCTTAGCCTACGGGACAGTCCAGCCCACGAGGCCCCCCAGGACTACCGTACCCTTGTTGGGGGACTCCAATATCTATCCTTGACTCGGCCAGATATTGCGTTTGCAGTCAATAAACTGTCCCAGTACATGCACGCTCCCACTACCTCCCACTGGTATGCTCTAAAACGACTCCTACGTTATCTCGCTGGTACTCCTTCCCACGGTATTATTGTTCACAATCAGTCTCCTCCGAGCCTGCATGCTTACTCCGATTCTGATTGGGGTGGCAATCAAGATGATCTTACCTCGACAGGAGCTTACATTGTGTATCTTGGCAAAACACCCATCTCGTGGAGCTCTAAAAAGCAACGAACTGTTGCTCGCTCCTCGACCGAAGCTGAGTATCGATCCATTGCAAACACCGCCTCTGAACTCTCATGGCTAGGTAACTTGCTCACGGAACTCGGTCTTACCTTATCCTCGCCACCAGTCATCTATTGTGACAACATTGGCGCAACGAATCTTAGCGCCAACCCGGTCTTTCACTCGAGAATGAAACATGTTGCCCTAGACTACCACTTCATTCGTGAGAAGGTTCAAGCTGGGTCCCTTCGAGTTGTCCCCATTGTTAATGACGACCAGCTTGCTGATGCGCTCACAAAGCCGCTACCTCGTCCCCGGTTCCTCATGCTTACGTCCAAGATTGGACTATCTCCAAGGCCCTCCATCTTGCGGGGGGATGTTGAGAATATTAAGGAGAATGATTAGGAACTAATTATTCTCTCTTATTATCTTCCATATTTATGTGTATAATATCCCCATATTCTCTCCTCTTTTTATGTAATTAGTTTACTCTTTCACACCTTGTAACTTAGCTATATATTACCTTGTAATCTTGTTATTGAAATTAATATACAAAATATAATTCTCTACACTTACCACCAGGACAGTTAATGAGCGTCAGGAGTTTAGCAGCTCCATCAGCATGCAAAATTATCATGCGCAATATGTCAATTACTGCACTCAACAATGAACATGAATATCATTCCCATAAACAGAAGATAACACAAATTGAATTGTGCTTTTTGACTTAAATGGAGTTCAGCACATGCCTGGAAAAACCATGGACAAAGGCCATAAGTTAAGCAATTTGAACAACAAACCAATGTCACCATCAGTGAAAGTGCTTCTATGATAATAAGACGTGTCTTTCAGAATTTTCACAACAGCATTGAGTCTAGATGATTCCAAATCTGTCAGGGATAGCTGCCTCCGGTCCTTCAAAGTTGAGAAATACAAGGAAAGTCATTCAGAAAAGTGTTCGATGAGAAAAATAAAATGAGTCCTCATTTCATAAAGAGTATAAATGATGATGGTATACAAGTACACCTGTCAAACAGGTCGAGGGGGTCGCGTCAGGTTATATGAGTCAGGCCAGAATACAGATTAGGTCACATAGGGGTTGGGTAATGTGGATTATGACTCACAGGTCTGTTAAGGGTCAGAATACCGGTCAAAAGTAGTCTCTGACACCTTTTTCTTAACATTTTAAAAATCAAACAAATATCAAACAATAATTAGACCATATTTGATGTTAATATATTAATCATATATTCCCTTAGAGTACTTAATTTGAAATAATAATAAAAATTAAGTTTATTTCAAATAATTATTTTATTATTAAATGACAAAAAAATTAAATTAGATTTTTTAATCCTGTGTGTGATTTAGAGTACTAAAATGAACAACTTTTTTATAATTATTACACAATTTTAACATAAATATTAATGTCTTACTAATATATAGTAATAATTAATTTTCTAATAATATTTTAAATAAATATTTAACATACCCCCAGGTCGAGTGGGTCTTGTCGGGCTTTGACTCTAAGACTCTAAGTTAACGAGTCGTTTCGGGTTATTGATCGCGAGTCAAGATTAATGGGTCTTGACCCTGAAACAATTGGTCACGCTGGTCAGGTTTACGGGGAGGGTGAACAGGTCTATATACAAGGCAGAACCGTGCTACAGTTACAAATAGGGGAGTATTGAGACTCTTTTATTCTTTTACAGTGCAAACTTGAATAATTGTCACAATGTCACATATATACATTATATAAAGAAGCAAGCAACAAGTGATGATCATAAAATTCAGACTGAAGAAGAAAGTTTAAGTCTCAAATTTTATTCCAGCACACAAAGCCATAAATCAAGGCATCTACCTGATCAGAGAGGAGTGTACTGTTAAATTCGGAAACTTTTTTCAGAATTCCATCAAATTGAGCCGTGTCAAAGACGAGGAATCCTTTCTGCAAAAAACCATCTCATAGACCAATAATCAGATATCAAAATTCATCAGCAGGTTCCACCAGGAGATGACCCATCTAGGGCCTGACTAATCATCACTTATCTCTGTCAAACCCACATAGATGGCTTCATTTTGTATCAATAATTAGCCAGTATGTAACAAACAGATGAGAAAGGCATGACCGCAAGCACCTTCAATGATTGAAATGCACATTTAAATATCATAAATATAGCAGTAAAGCACAATTTCACGCATATACCTTCGGAATATGCTTGAAGGCAGGCTTACAAGTATTACCTGTCAATTATACGATTAAGATCTGTTAGGAGATATGGGCTAACTTTTAAAAAAGCAAGCAATGCCTAGCACTGGATGAACAAGTTTACTGAGTCGAAAAGAGAAGAGAAAATTTGTGCAAACAGTACACACCGTTCTGGTAAGATGTCTTCCCAGGTACATAAGCATTGGCTGTAATGTCAAACAAAGCATAAGGTAAATAAATAAAGGCGGCAAAATATTCTAGCTCATGTATCATCAAATTATAGCTACCTCCAGTGTAAGGATCACAAAAAGATGGATCAAAAGAAACGGTCTTCTGACCAGTCTTTTCAAGAATAAAATCCACAATTTGCTGCAGGTATGATAACGGAAGATTCTCCTTCAGAAGCCACTTATCAGCCGTCTCATATGGATTATCTAGACCAAGATTAACCCAGCCACCCAGGTC
>JAOWBH010144537.1:0-12910 GCA_028566215.1 Silene coronaria | reverse complement strand
CAAAACTGTTGGCATATCCTAGGTAACAAGTAAGGTGATTTGATATGTACTCGACACTTTTACAAATTATAGTTAAAGTTACAATGATCACTAACATGAAAAGACAGTTTTGCAATATGTTAACGTCAATCCATCTCACAATGAGCAAAAATGAGTTAATAATAAGTACGAGTAACATTAAAACATTTTTTTTTTTTTTTTTGGTAACGAGGGAACTCGCAGCCGCTACCTTTGATTAAAACATTTTTCATTAAATACCATTTAACGTATCCTTTTAATAAACTATACTGTAAGTAGCTTTAATTTACAAGGATCCTAAACGGAAATTTGTATTTTTACTTTGTTCTCAATATATAAACATGGACCCATGAAGCACCCATGCTATCCACTTAAATGTGTAACAATCAATATGAGCATTTAGGCACATACTTGTTCTAATATCTTTTCACTCAAGACAAGCTACACATGCCGTGGGGGCAATGACTTTTGTGCTTCCATTATTATGCCATTTTTATCTATATTTTCTCTTTATAACAAGTTTTACATTATATTTTTATCTTAAAATATCTTATATGACATCAATAATGCATGTCTTCCTCCTTTCACCTTTGCCAAAATAAGGTGGTAGGTTTCTTATGGCAAACTAAAAATGCATGTAATAGGGCTGACTGGTGATTCATTAGTTTTATGAAGTATTCAAGTGTTTGTCTAAAGTTCTAATGATGAAATAAGGAAGAGATAGCAAGGACGATTGATGGCATGACGCGCCTTGTTAAATTTTTCGTTTCTCTCTCACAATTACTCCGTACTATATTGCATTATTCCTTCGCCCTTGTTAAATTTTCAATCGATAATCTACCTCTTCTACGACTTTGAATCCCACTTTGGCATTACTATACTCTTAACGATATTCCATTCCAGCGGAGGATCTCGATAAAAAAGCTGTAAGGGTCAGGGTTAAATCCAGAACAAAAGACTAACTAATAAGGTTGTTGTGCACGAATCTTACATAATACGGATTCCGTATTATATTACTAAAGAAACCGTAAACCATATCATATTCGAATCGAAACCCATACATGTGTCCCTCCTTTTAAGGAAACAAAAGAAGGCATCATATTCCAATAGGCATGAAGCAAAACGGCAAAAAGAGGTAAATACATGATTGATAATAGACAACAATAGTATATAGCCAAATTATCGTCTCAATACGTTTAGCTTTGGTGACGTGATTTGTGCATAACAACATTGCTGTATCCTTTGTCACGGGTCATCATGCATATAAATAGCATTATTAGCAACTTGTGCTTACTTTTTAACTTACCTTTCTCTTTATATTTGTCACACACTCATAACCAATTATTATTGCTTTAACTATTTCCTAAACTTGTACTGTATAAATTTCCCATAATATTAAACATTCAAGTCTACAACAAAACAATAATAATTGTAAAATAGACATCAGAGTCTTAGTCCCAAAATATTACGTAAATGGGAGATTGGAATTCGGTTCAACTCAAAGTCCTATCTCAAGTGTTGGGTTGGGTTGCCTTTGTGGCTTGGTCCATCAGCTTCTACCCTCAGGCCGTCTTGAATTTTCGTCGAAAAAGGTCATTTTCATATGCATGTCTATCTTCCTTCTTTCACCTTTGCCAAAATAAGGTGTTAGGACATATTTTGATAAAACCGAAATGAGAAATTTTCTTAAGACAAACTAGAAATGTAATATAGGTAATTCTACTAACCGTTAGTTCTAATTATGGAGCGAGGGAGGAATAGCAAGGACGATCGGCTTATCGCGCGGCCAGGCACCTCCAAGCAATTAAAATTAACTATTTAGCTAGAATTTTAGTTTCTTCCTCGAAAAAGAACAGTCTCAATGAGTGTTCAGTTGAACACCCAAATATACACTCTGAACGACTGTTAATCTAACTACTTGACGCCCTAGGAAGAGGTGTCGAAGCTTCTTTTTTAAAAGAAGTCATACTTAAGTTTAATTAGATTTGCATTTATAATTATTTTGAGTACAATTAGGATTGTTGTTACTAACCTAAATCGAGTCGGTTTGTTATTTAATTTTAACTTAGGAAAAGTTTCCTAAACTTATTGTTTTAGAACTCAATTGTGATATTTCATATCCCTTTAAGAAGGAGTAGTCGAGGTACCTAGTAGTATAAATAGGGGTCATGTAGTCCTTATTTGTCATACATTAAATATTGAACTGCGAGTTTAGCTTGATTGTTTGCAAACAAGCCCTTAGAGTATTTCACATATTTATCGAGTTATTCAAGTAGTCTTCCCAAAATATTACGGAAATGGGAGATTGGAATTCAGTTCAACTCAAAGTCCTATCTCAAGTGTTTGGTTGGGTTGCGTTTGTAGCTTGGTCTATCAGTTTCTACCCTCAGGCCATCTTGAATTTTCGTCGAAAAAGGTCATTTTCATATCAAAGTTATGTTTTCTTTCAAATTTTTAACGATTTTGGACATGTAGTATGTTTAATTTTTAACGAATTTTTGTAGACCGCGTATGTTTAATTTCCTTACAAGAGTGTACAAGCTTATCGGATGTGTATAATGCATACTATGGTTAAAATGTCGTTAACTACATACGTCTACATCGAAACCAACTCTTATCGACTATTCGTTGTCATTGTATGTACTGTGTAGGTCTTACTCAAGACTAATCTTATGTATTATTGAATTATGCAGTGTGGTGGGGCTAAATTTCGATTTCATTGTCCTGAATTTGACGAAACATTCATCTTATCTCATATACAATGTGGTTCTATTCTTTAGCAAGACTGTTCAAGCTCAATATCGCCACAAGTTTGGCTCGAACCAGGTTAGTATAAAGGATTTTGAGCTTACATTCTCCGTTGATAGTTGACAAGACATAAGGGTATGTAATACAGTCGATACAAGACTAAAACGAGTTATTCAATCGATACAAATTAAAGCAAGTTAAACGCGTCAATATGATTGGCAACTGTCATCCGCATCAACACAATTTAATACCATGCCAATGTACAATATCTCATATGTGTAGTAGGCTTAGTTGGTAAAGTCATAAGATGTGGTACTTCAAACCTGGGTTCAAACCCCGTTAACATACATCAAATTGCATAATACTAAATGTCGTAAGGATTCTGTTATTAAATCTTCTAAATCATGATTGTAATAAGATTGATGTATTTTGACAGATGATACCAGTTGCTGCAAATGATGTAGCATTTTCGATACATGCAGTCATCTTGACTGCATTTACCCTTTTTCAGATTTTCATTTATGAGGTAAAATTACAAACTTAGTTTCCTGCAGAATTTTTCGCAATCATATTCAACTTGTAAATTCAAGTTTTTAAGTAACAAAGATCTCATTTTACAGAGGAAAAACCAGAGATTTTCAAAAGTCTCTCTCGGAATTGTCTCCGCTGTATGGATATCAGCTGCAGTTTGTGTCTTTGTAGCTGTTCACAGGCATTCATGGCTCTGGCTTACTTCTGTTTTCAGGTATGATTTAAATCGTTTCCTATACAATAATTGTTTTTCTTGTAAAATTTATCAACTTTTTAAACCATGTTTTATTTTAACCTTTCTGCAGCACAATTCAAGTCACAATGACAGTGATCAAATATATACCCCAGGTAAAATTCAGAGAACCTATATTTCGTTCAACAATATCATTACTCAGTGTCTCAAATAACCCATGCGATGTAGTCATGTAGACGGCCTTAAGGTCTTACACCAATGTTAAAAACACAAATCGACTGTTTACAAGTAACTAATACTGAAAATTGTGTCGAGAACTATACACTTGGTTTTGTTATATTAAGAGGTAAGACGTCTGAATATGCAGGCATTCATGAATTTTAGACGAAAAAGCACAGATGGGTTCAGCATTGGGAACATTTTGCTGGATTTGCTCGGAGGTTTGACAAATTATGGACAAATGGCTGTGCAATCTGTAGACCAAAGTGAGTCGTGGATCAATTACGTTTCATTTTGTTGCTTATCCTCGTAATTTTTTCATTGCATTTCCACAAATGTACTAATGTTCACTTTAACTTTCTTCTTGCAGAATCATGGGTTAACTTTTATGGAAACATCGGCAAAACTTTGCTTTCACTGGTATCGTCTTCCTTCCTTATCACAGTAATTTAGCCTTGTAGTTTTATTTATTTTTATTGGTTAATGATGATAAATCCCTTAGTATACTACTTAGTATTGTGCTTCGTTATTGTATTGCCCTTGAAGCTCACCAAAAAGGAAAACGGTAATTCTATAAAATTATGATCTATGTTAGTTAGACTCGACTATAAGCCTCGAACAACAGACGTGATTGTGAAAAATCGTGATTTCTTTGCTGCAAATGAATCTTTTGAATGTCCTGTCAATGTATCATGCATTCCGAGTTGGGTTTAGTACTTACCAGAACACAAAATACTTGCTGTCTATTGCAGGTGTCAATATTCTTTGACATTTTGTTCATCATTCAACATTATGTGCTCTACCCTGCAAACAAAATGGCACTTCCTACTACTCAGTCGGAGATCAAAGAGACTACTGAATTCGAAAGCAAAGAGACTGCTAAATTCTAAAGTAGATAGACAGACAGACATCTTATTCAGCACTTCGGCTATAAATCTCAAGTGCATAGATGGAAGGCCTACATGATCTTGGTAAACTGTAAGAGGTCATATAATTATGCAAGAAATCAAGGGTTTCTGACTTCATGACACACAGCTCTAAGACTAATACCCTCTCACACGCTTAATGTACGCCTCATACAATGGAGATAGAATATTACTCAGTATCAGCAGATGACGCCCTATCTATTATTGTCTAGTTTAAAATGTGAAATTGTTTATGTCTCTCTCCATAAGTAACACTTTCCTTTCTGTATTTGTAAATATCATAAATGAGGATGAAACATAGGATAAATATTACCCATTGGCATTCTCTTCTCTCTATATTCTCTTGATCTTATTTCCAATGGCCTAAACACTTAACTCTCCCCCATCAATAATAAAAGGCTTGAATTCTTCATTGTTGTGCACAATATAAGAACAATCTTGTATTTCATACATTTACAAAATAAATCTACAAATATCTGATATACTATTGTTTTTTTTTTTTTAGTCTAACGAACCGCGCACTTAGTCGCATTACAATAGAGGGAAGGGGAATCGAACCTGAGAGACTGAGACCTATTGTCTAAGATACCTCATTCTTAACCATTAGACTAAGACATCTTCGGTATCGGATATACTATTGTGTCAATGCCAATTCCATCAATAAATTTTTTTTATCAATAAGAAATGAATTAAGCACCCGATCACAGGCGTAAATCCCCAGATCCGAGCTATGACCTAACTAGAAAAAATGGACTAAGAGCTCAAGGAAAATATCACAAACCATCATGCTAATGCACAAGTTGTCCTAGCCATGTCTAGATTTTACTAATTCAGATCTGACCCAGCGTAGCAAGTGAGCCCCGGAAGGCCCGGATACTAAGGGGTCGATGCCATAAAATTTTGTTATCTGTCCTCATTTAAACAATCACTTTTCTATTGAAGTTGGACCAAAATGCAAAAATTAGAGTTAACCTAATTAGTATGTATATTCTCTTAGTTGAAGAAAAAAATAAATAATGTATCTCTTTTTCAAATAAAAATCTTGAGTTTACTTATTAAGCCACGGTAAAATAATGCAATATCAAAGAATGCATCTTCCCAGAATACTCAGGTATGTCTTTGCTTGCACATGGGTCATATACGTCATTGCATAAGTCATCGTATCTGGATAACACTTATTACAGAGTAGCCAACATACTATTATGGAAAAAAATTTACGTTTTACCATCGATACACATGGCGCAAAATGAGTGGTTCGTCGTTAGGAGAGAGGATTGGTGACATGGCAAGAGTGGACCAATTAGTTGGAATGCATGAAGAGATCATACGTAAAAAAGGGAAAGTTGCATTGTTGGTAGTCAAAGTCTAATATGAACACATGTGTTAATTGAATAAGTCAATTAACCACCTCCTACTTAGATGAGGCAGTTGCTACAATTCAAGAGCAGAATCTGGAAGAGTGGGAGGAGCAAAACCCTAGGCTAGAGTTACTATTAAAGAAAAGCCAACAATCAGAAACATCATCTCATTCCAAACCCAAGCAAGCATCACAAAAATACAACGACATCTCCATCAACCTCTAAGCAATATATCATTAGAAAAATACTCGTGTTTTTGCCTTGTACGAATTCTCTCGATTATATTGCCAAAATTGGTGGGATTTCGATTTCCCTCGCGGTTTTTCCCATACCGGGTTTCCGTGTCACCAATTTCTTGTGTCGTTCTTTTATTTTGCTTTCTACTTTGTTTTCATTGTTGTTTTCGCCGGTATTCTATCGTAAATCACATATAAATTACCCCTCCCCCCCCCCCCTCCCCCTCCCCGTTTCGAGGCTAAAAGAATAGATCGCTTTGACCCCGCTCATAAATGATTTAATAAAATCGGTAAATTTTTACCAAAACAGTTTGGCGCCTACCGTGGGGCATAGTGATCATTTTCTATAACCAAATCTCACAAAAACAAATCCTTTCGTCATCATGTCTAGAGCCAGTCATAATCCGTCTAGCACCTAAGGAGCATTGACTCAGTCATCTGGAGGAATACCTCTTCCAGTCTCAGTAGCACCAGTCATGGCTCCTTCATCAGCCAGCCAGATGACCTTCGCCAGCATGTCTCCCAGAATCATATCAGCACCCTTCGAACTCCCACGGGCACCATAGTCGCCAAACATATCCAGCTTATCAAAGTTCAGCAGGGAGAGCATCCCCACTAGAATTGAAACTGTGATCAGGTCCCAGATTCAGAAGGAATCATCTGGAGGAGTCATTATCAAGAGTACAGGACATCCACCATCAGATCCAATGCAGAGCATGATCAAAGGAATGGACACCTTGCGCCAGGCCGATACACCTAACTAGGGGCCATGTTATGTTTTAGGGTTAACTTAATGAAAAACAAGAAGGTAACAAGGATAAAACTCGGAACTCAAAGTATTCAAGCAAGGCACATAACACTTTAAGATCAGTGAATCTTAAGTCTAATTCAATCACCTAAGCAAGACACAAGGGATTAAACTAAACTTAAGCCAACAACTAAGCAAAGCACAAGCTGTTGAAGAGGTTAACTAAGCAATGCACAAGTTAACAGGATAAAAGAGTCACTCTTAGGTTTTTCATTCATTTCAATCTGCCAAATACAATGGACAAAAGGCTCTTTATATAGAGCTTACAATTCTAATCTCCACCCTTGATCTAAGCTGTCATCTAAGGGCTCACAAGGCCTTACAAAAGCAGTTGAGAACATCACAAAAGTCTCCTAATGAGGACGGATACAAACTGAACAAAACAGACTGGAAAAAAAAGCAAACCAAAAAGTACTTTTGGGTCTTTCCTAAAATGGTTAGACAATTTAGATCTCTTGTGGCTTTGGTTTGGCTCCAATGCTGCTTGTTTTTACTGCCTTGAAACGAACTACTATGACCCCTCCAATGTCCTTATTTGGCTGGTGAAATATTAACACAAAAAGTAAAGAGTTTAAGCCTTCACAAATGAGAGCATCTCAGCTTAACTCCTTGAATTGTACCCGGTTTTGTGAGACTGATTAGAGGACCTTAGGAACCTTATTTTGAAAACTTATCCAGACTTTTTTATAGCTTAGTACCTTAAATTTAATGAAAGATAAGCTGGAACTCTTGGTTTGACAGTTGCCTTAAGAATTCAGGCCAATTCTCTTGATGGGTCAAAACTGGACCTTTGATGCTTGTTGTGAAGTTGAGTGCACCCCTAGCTCCTGCATCATCCTCACCTAGCATTACATACACTCCACTTCTAATAGCGGATCAAAGTCGAGCAAGGCTAGGATAAGTGTCTCACACAAGCTCTTTTTGATGAGCTCAAAGGCCTGTTGAGCTTGATCAGTCCACTCAAACACTCATTTCTTCATTCCCTCGGTCACATGGGCCATGATGGTGCTAAACCCCTTAATGAACCTCCTGTAAAAAGATGTCAAGCCATGAAAATCCCTCACTTCAGTGATAGTCTTTGGAGTAGGGCATGACTTGATAGCCTCTATCTTCTCTTAATCCACAGAAACTCCCCTTTCAGTGATGACATATCCAAGAAACTTTACCTCCTTAGCCATGAAAGTACACTTCCCTAGCTTCTCAAACAGTTTACTCTCCTTTAACTTCAGAAATAACAAGTTCAAATGTTCCAAATGATCAGACTTGGTCTTGCTATATATTAGGATGTCATCAAAGTATACAACAATGAATTAGCTAAGGTAGGGCCTCAATACTTCTGTCATGAGTCTCATGAAAGTGCTAGGAGCATTAGAGAGACCAAAAGGCATCACAAGCCACTCATAGAGCCCATGCTTTGTCTTGAAGGCTGTTTTCCACTCATCATCTTCCCTAATTATGACTTGGTTATAGCCTTGTCTAGGGTCTATCTTTGAAAACAACTTAGCGCCACAAAGCTCATCCAACATATCATCCAATCTAGGAATTGGAAACCTATACTTCACAGTGATATTATTGATGACTCTACTATCAATACACATTCTCCAAGTATCATCCTTCTTAGGGATCAAGAGAGCTGGAACAGCACAAGGACTCCCTAACAAACCCTTTTGACATCAGTTCCTCAACTTGCCTTTGTAGTTCTTGAGTTACTTTTGGATCACTTCTATAAGCTGACCTATTAGGCAACATTGCTCCTGGAACAAAGTCTATTTGATGCTCAATGCCTCTTAAAGGTGGTAGCTCTCCAGGAAAGACTTCCTGGTATTTAGACAACAATTTTTCAACCTCCTTTGGGATAACCACTGGTTCCTTGACCTCCTTGGACAGTAACATAAAGATAGGTTGCTCCTCTTTAATTTCTTTGAGCATAACAGCTTCAGTCAAGAACAAAACCTCCTTGGAATGGCTTGAGCTAGGACTACCATAATCCTTAGTGTTAGGAGGCAATGATGTGAGAACAATCCTTGGATTTCCATGTTTAAAAGTATAGACATTGCTATTCCCCTTGTGTATAGCATCCTTATCAAATTACCAAGGCCTTCCTAACAATAAATGACAAGCATCCATTGGAACAGCATCACAAGTTACTTTATCTTTGTAAGTGTTCTCAATGGAAAATGAGAGAAGACATTGTTGATCCACCTTAACTTCTGCTCCCTTACTAAGCCATATGAGCTTATAAAGACTTGGATGAGGCTTAGTCTTCAAGTTCAGTTTCTTAACCAAGGTAATGGAGGCCACATTGGTATAACTGCCTCCATCTATAATCACATTACATACCCTTCCTTGTATAGTATACCTACTTCTGAAAATTGATGACCTTTGGTCCTCCTCTAAGGGCTGGTGTTGTGAATGCATCACTCTCTAAAGAACCAAGCTATGGCCTGTGTCAGGTGGGGCTACGACCAAGACATCAGTGGGCTCCTTCTCATGCTCACTAAATGGCTCCTCAACAGTCTCATACTCCACAAGCCCTTTGATGAGTCATATTTATATACGTTCTATGCCTCCCTTTTATCACCTTTTGATACGGTTTTGTGTTATTAATTGTCATTTATATGCCGTTTATACAAAAATGTCGATACTTCCGCCTTTTGGTGTTTAAATGCAGATTTGATGCATTCGAGTGATAAAAGACTATAATGAGACACCGCGGAATCGGCAAGACGAGATACCAAGGCATGGCACGAAGACCGAGGAAGAATAAAGGAAGAAAAGTGGAGAAAACACGAAGTTAAGCTGAGAAGCAGAGGATACTCGATCGAGTAAGGCATTACTCGATCGAGGAAGAGTGTACTCGATCGAGGAACACCTGCCTCGATCGAGGATCCTATTTTCGGCAGATTTTCCGAAAACTTCCTAAAGTCGGTTTATTTGTAATATAAATATGGAACTCGTGTGCAATAATTAGGTTACGTCTCTTTTATAGAAAATACTCCTAAAACTCTTAGGTTAGCTTTAGTTTAGTTTTAGCTACTCTACTTTATTGCTTAGATCTACATACTTGTTCTCCAATCCTCTTGTTTACGGTAATCATTCAATCTTTCTTTAGTTATTATTAATTCTAATTTTAAGTTCATTAATTATTATTGTTGTTCATCTTTTAATGTTATTAATTATGTCCACCTTTATTATTGTTGTTGTTATTTTAATTAATATTAGTATTGATGCCCGGCTACGCCCGAGCTAACTCTATTTACCATTAAAATTTATTTTTAATTAAATAAAACTACTATAAAATTACATAACTTATAAATTGATCTTTAATTACGATGAACGTTCGGCTTCACACCCTTGCCTAGTATTTCATCAAGGAGTAATAGAGCGTCCTCTACCATATTCTTTTGGCAATGACAGTGTATTAAAGTATTATATATCACAGTATTAGGAGTTGTTGTTCTAGAGCACTTAGCTTCCCTGAATATCTTCATGGCTTCGTCAAGCTCTCCTCTTGAACAAAATGAATGAATGAGTATTCCATAAGTGACAACAGTAGGAACAATGTTATCTTTTATCATCTGTCTAAGTATAGTACTCGAAGTTTTCAGATCGCCAATCTTGCTGAAATACGAGATAAGAGTACTGTAAGTGAAACTATCAGGCGTAATTCCATCAGTCCCCATATCTTTCAACAACTGATGAGCTTTATCTACCTTATTCTTCTGGCAGAACCCATTAATCATTACATTATAGCAACCAATGTCGGGTAAAAATCCAGCACGTTTCATCTCCGATAGGATTGTATCGACTTCATTCATGAGACCAGCTCGAGAGAGGCCAGAAATCAAGGTATAGTAAACAATGGCATCAGGTGAGCATTTCCCTTTCATTTCAGCTAATAACTCCATTGCTTTAAGGATATTCACGCCACAGAAGCCACCAATTAGAGTCGTGTATGTTTTTGCATTCCCATCAAGCCCTTTTTCTTGCATTTCACGATAGACCTTAAGTGCACTATCAGCTCTTCCATGTCTACAAAAACCGCTAACCAAAATGTTCACTGTGACGATACTAGGCTCCACTTCTTCCTTGACCATTTCTTCAAACAATTCAAGAGCCCTATCAATCTCCCCTTCTTTACAAAACCCATCAATCAAACAATTGAATGTAATCGTTCCAGGAGAGCACTCACTTTCTGATCTCATCCTTCTCATCATCGCTAATCCTTCTTCAATACGACCCATCTTACACAGCCCGTCAATAAGATTATTGTAGATTACTACATCAGGCTTAACATCACCAATTATCTCTCCTCGTCTTATCTTCTCAAACAAATCCATCGCTTCATCCACTCTCATCGACTTACAAAGATGATTGATACTAATCCCTAATGTCACAACGTCAGGATGTATACCTTTCTCTTCCATCTCTTTCATCAAACAATTCATCTTTTCGAATTCATGAGCTTTATTTAAACCCGTCAACAAGGCATTGCATGACGGCACATCAACGGAACCACCCAACTCCATAACGGTATGTAACAGCTCCCAAGCAGAATGAACCCTCCTGTTCTTACACAACCTAGAAATCAATTTTGTCAGACTAATCGAATCAATAAACAAATCCCGCTTAACAAACCTCGCCACCATCTCCAAAATCTCCTTCTCACTCACCCACCTCCCACACTCCTTACCATGAAACAACGCAGAAAACCCAATCTCCATAGTATTACCATCCGGCAAAACCTTGGAATTTGGTTCAAGCATTTCATCAAGCAGTTGGAGTGCATCATCCAACCTCCGATTTCTAACCAACCCATCAATCACCACATTACAAACATGCACATTCCTCATCTGGGTTTTCAATTCACCATAAATCATCATCATTTTATCAACCATTCCGGCTCGACTCAAACATCTCATTACATGGGTCACAGAATTCACACTCAAACTAACTCCCCACTCCTTAGCCTTGTCATAAACCTCTAAACATTGTTATCGCCACCGGGTTCCCGACTCGCAAGCTCGAAAACAGCTTGAAATGCAAAGGACAGCGACTTTTCATCTGGGGTTTTATGCATTGATCGAAGGTGTTCAACAAAATCAAACCCAACTGAATAAGAACCCAAACTACGTACAATCTGGAGGAAATTATGAGATGAAAGAGAGCAAATTGATTGAAAAAGTTGATCATTTGTACTCCAAGTTTGTTTGTCGTTGGATTTGAGGAAATCGATAATTTGGGTTATGGAGGAAGACGATGAAGGGGGATGATTATTAGGGTTTTCGATGGCTAAATGAAGGAATTTAGATTGAGATTTACTAGTAGAATAAATATAGTGTTTGAGTAATTGAAGGAACTTGGATGAATTGGGGGAAATTGATGCAATGTTCATGTTTAGTTGGAAGAGCAAATATGAGAGTTGAAGTGAAGTGTTTGTTTCGAGGTATCAATATTTAAGGGCGCGAATAAGGGTCGGAATTTGAAAAATACTAGTATAACACTCGTAAAAATTTACAGGACTGTTTTTAAATCTTAAGAAATTAAATTTATTTACTAAGGTATAGGAAAGGGGAGGGGAAAAGAAATCAGAAAGAGAATTTAAGGCAAAGGAAAGGTAAGGAAATGAATTCCCTTTGATTTACTTTCTTGTTTGGTTAAAATACAAGGGAATGAATAAAAAAAAAAGCCCAAAAAAAGAAAAACCATAAACACTCACAAAACACCTCCCACCACCACCACCACCACCACCCAACACCAACTACCACCAAACTGATCCACACCAGCAAGAATAACATCGCTGGCCGTCGGCCAGGCATACCTGCCACCAGGAAGTCAGCCCTCCCTCACGTAGCACTAGGGATGAGCAAAAC
>JAOWBH010144536.1:0-21759 GCA_028566215.1 Silene coronaria | reverse complement strand
TAAATTCTCAAGCCAAGCTTTAATCAAGCTAAAATCGAGTTACTCGCGAGCTGTATTGTCTTGAGATATAAAGTTGAACAAATTATCGCGAGTTTTTCGAACCAAGTCAACGTTAGATCGATTTGATTCGCTAAATTCTCGAGCCAAGCTTTAACCAAGCTGAGCTCAAGTTATTCACAAGCTGTATCGTCGTAACTCTCTCAAGACATAAAAATCGAACAGATTATCGCACCTCGTAAATAAACGAAATTTAATTTTGACCCAAAAAATTAATTCCCCAAAGATCTAATTGGTGCCTCATTTGTTGTACTTATTTTGTACCTAGTGTCCTTAATGCCTTAATTGTGCCCCATTTTTTTGTTCAACATCAATACAATAATGGTCAATTGCATATCAAATATGGTAAAATATATGAGCTTTCCATGATTTTCCAATTCTTCTCCTCAAATTGCTGTATAATTTATATATTTCCAGCATTCCCTCCATTATTTCCTTTCTTTACTTTTCTTCACCCTCAAAACACCCCATTTTTCTTAATTTCCTAATCCAAAATAACCCTCAAATTGATCAAATTATTTGTGGGATTTGTTAATAATTAAGTTGGGAAGAAAATTTGGGGGATTTAATTTGGTGGGTAGATTGAAAAATGGATACAATTTATCAAAAGCTTCGAGATTTGGATGCATACCCTAAAATTAATGAGGATTTTTATAAGAGAACTTTCTCTGGTGGTATTATTACCATAGTTGCTTCCCTAATCATGTCAATCCTCTTCATCTCTGAGTTCAGTATGTCCTTTTTATTACTCTTTTCGTCGCAGTCATTTGTTTACCTTTTTTATTCTTTGTAACGAGTATTTTAATCAATGGAACTTTCTTTTTCATGTTAATTTGATTCAAATTTGTTTGCTTTTTAGAAATTTGTAGTTGTTTGATATCTTGTTTGGTTGGTTTGATGTGGTGAATTGGTGCAAAAGTTTCATAGTTTTGTTAATGATAATTGGGTATTGTAAAGTATGACAAATCGTCATGAATTAGCTAGAAACTGGGTATGGTATAGGTTTGACGGAAGAATTGTTAGTAATTTAGTTTTAGAGAGCTGGTAATGTCGAAAGGCGAAATCTTTGATCCTCTTGTCAGCTTTGGTTGTGAGTTGCAGTCACTTGAAGGTTTAGAACAGGTACACCATGTCTGAGATTAGCTCTATTAGGATTGTCTAAGGGGGATAAAGTGAGGAATGTTTGGTAGTCTTTACGAATGTGATGTAATATCAGTAGCCATCAGATGAAATCTATCGCAATGCATTTCCCTTGTTTCGTAGGAGTTTGAGGTCGATAAAACAGGTGATTTTGAAATTTATTAGTTAGGCTTCTCAGGTTTTGACATTTATTGATAGCGATTCAATTATACACCATAGACTACTTAAATGTCAAGTAATGAACGGAAACCACTAGGTACCCTATATGCATAGAATCAGTATCAGTTTTGGTCATAAACTCATAATTTCGATTAGGGCAGCCACAACATTATCTTCAAAACCTTTATAAAATGCTCGTGTTATGATGTCCTAATGGTAATATACTACCATGGATATTTGGTCTATGAGCGTTGGAATCACTATGAACTTCTCTTTTTTCAGCAAATTGAGAAGCCCTTGCTGCAAACCAGAAAATTGGTTGCCTTCTGATGTAAGAAAAACATGGGTAAGAACTAAGACGTCCTTGGTAGGAGTGAGGATTTATGATGCTGGAGTGCGTTTTAAGCCTCCTATTTTGAAACACCTATAACTTAAAAGCGCACTCCAATGCGGTGTTGGACAGTTGGATCCATCTTCTCCAAGACTTTTATGCTCTAGTTTGCTATCCGGTTTTTATGTGCATGCAGCACACTGGTGTTGCATTTGTTATTGGCAGTCCATTAAATTTTGAGAAAAGGTGGTCCCTTTTTCTGCATAAAAATGTGAAAGATGAGAAGAGGATTCAAATAGCTTTGTCCTGGGACAACTTATTGTCATTAGGGCAATAGTGAAAAAGCTGCTGATTTTTTTTATCATCTTTAGTTTACATATCAAGGTCTACGATCTCTACTGTCTGTAGTATCACTTTTTTAAAAAAATAAATAAATTTGGATGCCAACGGACATTTTATAATGCAGTGTAAGTTAGAACCAATTGGTGATATTCAGAAGTTGTTCAAATTCTAGTCTAATGTTTTGATGCTTGAGTCTGGTTTATCTGTTCAATTGTATGCTTGATATAAATGCTTGCTTAGCTGAACATTCTGTCATTTATGGGTATTAATTTCTTTCTGAACCACTCACATTTTGTGCCACTTGGTGTTATGCATGCAGGATCATATCTCCACACTAGTAAAGAGACCACACTTGTTGTGGACACATCTAGAGGGGGGACTCTGCGAATCAATGTAAGATTTTTGTTTGCTTGCTATCCAATATCCTACCACGAGTTTTGTTTGGTAGGTGTTTCCTTATTGCTTATACCATCCCGTAGTTCAAGGCCTTAAAGTCTCCATTTTCAAGAATATCGACATGGAATCATGGATCATTGGCTGTTTAGTGTTCAACTTCAGTAGTATTTCTTTTGCCTATCAAACCAGAAGTTTGATATGTGCTCCTTAATAGTATTTTTGAATCGTTGTTTTCATATTCTCTCTGTGTTCTATTGTTGGTTACTCCTTATTACTCCCCTTCTTGGATATTTTGTAACTACTTTTGGAGAGCTTGTCGTTTATTGATACATGTGTTTTGCTTGTTAATTGCAGTTTGATATTACTTTTCCTGCAGTCCCTTGTACAATTCTCAGCATCGATGCTGAAGATATCAGTGGAGAGAAGCACTTTGACATAGTATGTGACTTACAGAGACCTCTTCTTCAAGTTCTGCTAATTTCTTTTCTTCTGAGGATATAATATGTTGGCTTACTTGTAGAGACATGATATTATCAAAAAGAGAATTGATGTCCATGGGAATGAAATTGAATCAAGGAAGGATAGCATCGGAGCCCCAAAGGTTAGATACAAGATCATACAATTCCCTCATCCTCCTAATATCATAAAATTAGTTCAGTGACGTACACACTGTCGTTCTGTCGATTATTTGTCATTTTCTGATGGTATACGTAGTTACGTAGTTTTCTAATTTTATCCCCCAACCATTAGCATCTTAATTATTCTGGGCACCCTGTTAAAACTAAAAAATAATCCAAAATTCTACTTTAGGCTTAATTAACTCCGTTAATACTGCTGCTATTCGAACTTGAAAACAGAATCAGTTTGCCTCGCCTCAGTGATGCTCTATGAAATGGGTCATAAATCATGCATGATTGCTGAACCTTCTTTTTGCATGTTGCTAGAAATTTTGCATGGCAAGTGGTTGATACCACTCACTATTGTCAAGCTTTCTTGTATTAGCTCATGAGTTTTTTCAGGGGTACGCATGGTGATAGTTTTTTTTACCAGACTAGTATATAGTAGCAATATTGCAGGTTACTCTCAACCGGCTCTATGTTTTCAGCACAAGGGGTATACATTTGATACTTTCAACTCGTCATAGAAGGGAGCCTTTGAACACTGTTAGTAATGTTGGTTGTAGTGGCTGATGCACCATTTGATGCTTAGGGGCTTTGGCTGATGAAAATTGACGGACTTAATGTTTTGTGCTGTAGAATTTTGATTGTTGAACATAAACAGCATCTCAATTCTCAATATTTAAAGTGTTGTGCGGACTGGAGGTAGCAAACTTCTGAGTCCTGGCAAAATATTTTAGAAGCCCCAGATTTTGAAGAATAGTGCTTTAAGTAGGAAAGACTGTATTGACTATTTAGTGTGTTGGTGATAGAGATAACTCATATGTGCAATTGTATTTTGTTCCTTTACACCCAAAAAAAGTGTTTTCCACTCGTTATTTTTTGCTGGCAATTTCGTTGTGCTGTATTTTATTTTCTGTTCTGTGGCATATATGTTTCAGTAAATAATTAATTCAGCTAATTTCCTTCTAGATTGAGAAGCCGTTGCAGAAACATGGTGGCAGGCTCGAGCACAACGAGACATATTGTGGTTCATGTTATGGAGCAGAAACGGTAATTTCCCTTGTATAGTATCCTGATAATACATATGGTGACTCATATTTCTAGTTTTAATTGTTGTATTAAGGCTTTTGAATGGCTAATAAACCAACACTCTTTCTCAAATGGAACTGGGCATGTTCAAGGCCCGTTTCTTTGATATAGACCTTGGTTCGAGTTACACATTTAAGAAAATATATATATGGCATACCAGCATTCCTCGTGTGTTTTTCTGCACCTTGACTTCCACTAGTCTCAAATTCAAAGACCTTCAAGCTCCGTGGTCTGAAATTATGGAACATCATTTTATTTTGAAGTTTCCAAATTTGCCCTTGCTTGCAGGCTGATGATCATTGTTGCAACTCATGTGAAGAAGTTCGTGAAGCATACCGGAAAAAAGGCTGGGCATTACATAATTTGGATATGATTGATCAGGTATGGCCTTTTTAATATTTGTCCTTCTAACTTTCCAAGTGATGGCACTGTAACTTGAACTACGGTGATTATGATAATTTTTGTGATCTCTTTTGAATAGTGTGTGAGGGAAGGTTTTTTCCAAAAGATCCATGAGGAAAAAGGTGAAGGTTGCAATGTTAACGGATTTCTGGAAGTTAACAAAGTGGCTGGGACTTTCCATTTTGTACCTGGAAAGGCCTTCCATATATCAGATTTCCAGCCTGCTGATCTAATTGCTGTTCAAAAGGATGATTACAATGTATGTTCTTGAATCATTTAAACTCTTATTTTGGCTTTTTAATGTATAAAATAGCCTTTCCCTGGGTTAAGCTCTGAGACAGATCAATTCATCTTGGCTATGACAGATAAGTCACAAAATCAACAAGTTAGCTTTTGGAGAGTATTTTCCCGGCGTTGTGAATCCTCTGGATGGGTAATGTTTTGTTTTATGGATGCGCATTATTTTGGATGAACAACGTGAAGTACCTCATAAGACGTACTCCTATTAGGAGCAAAAAACTTTTTCTTACTGGTGTTAATATTTCCTGGTGTTCGTTCTTATTTTGTATCTTGAACAAGGGTTGGCACAAAATTTAGAAAATTGCCTAAAACAATTGCTCCTTGGTTTAATTTTATGTTGACCCGGATCCCATATCAATTTTGTTCGAAAATAATAGATCCCCTTTGTCTAACTATAATTAAAAACTGAGGTCATTTAGACTAACAATTTTGTTGCTGCTGTTATTAATCAGGGTGCAGTGGCTGCAAGACACGACTAGTGGAATGTATCAGTATTTTGTCAAGGTTTGCTTATCAACTGCATTAGCCACCTAGTTAACCTACTAGGCCAGCATCTAAATTATCTCATTTAGGAATTTCATGGTCATCTTTAAAAATTCTTGCAAAAATCCTTGTAATTGAAGGATCCTTATTAAGTTTTACCATATATTTCAGGTTGTCCCAACTGTATATACCAATAAGAAAGGACATAATATCGAGACAAATCAGGTATTAGTCTATCTAAGGAGAATTGACTAATGCCTTCTGTATAGGAATAATAATCATGTGAATATGGTTTTGTTTAGTTCTCTGTGACAGAACACTTGAGGAATTTAGACTCGGGACATTATCAGGCTGTTCCAGGGGTTTTCTTCTTTTACGACCTTTCTCCAGTCAAGGTTGGTTCATCATCTTGGTGCATTTTTAAGGCCTTTTTTTTCCATAATTTTGCACTTCTCCTTCAGAGTCCGTTCCAGTTGAGATTGCTAATTTTTCATTTTTTTAGGTGACCTTCTTGGAGAAGGGTATGTCATTTTTACACTTCATGACTAACGTCTGCGCAATAGTTGGAGGTAAACTGCTCTTTCCAACCAGATTATCTCTTCTAGAAGATGCCCCATGATATTTGTGTTTCATGTCTTCCACAATCGGGAATACTAGTTGTGACCAAGCTCAGGTTATTAATATTAATTACCCCTCCTAGAAAATAAGGCAAGGATATTCTAAATATAAAACGGAACAGCTAAAAGCTTAAAGGCATTTTGATTCTATGAAATTCCTGATAAATAAAGCTCTGAAGTGTGAATAAATCTCTTAACTGTGATATTTATGCCTTTCTTTATCGCAAATTCTCATATGAGACTCTCTCATGATATAACACATCATGAAACTACCCATACGAGAACTCATTGAGTTTGCTGTTTTTTGAGTTGGTTGAGGTATTGGGTTAGATTTATTGTTAAACGTGTAGTTTCACATCATATCTTAGTTTTAATAGACGCTTAGACACATCGAAGCAACAAGAGCCCGTGATGATGAGGGAAAGTCGGGGAACACTCATGCACTTACTCTGTTTCAACAAACAAAATTGGATTTTTAGAAGCAAAAGTTGTATGACTTTACCCCTTTTTTTGATTTTAAAGAAGGCTAACATGTACAGAAGTAGAAGTTGGGAATAATGTGGTAGAGTATATAAAAGTAGCGTCCGCTAGTTGTGCTTTATGTAAAAGGCGCGCCTAAGGCTCCCCAGTTGACTAATGCCTTATAAAGCCTGATTTATAAAATAAGCATTATAGTAACACTAGACTTTGTCAAGAGACTAATACCTTGATATTTATGCCTATACACAGGTACTTTCACAGTTGCAGGTATAACAGACTCCTTTGTATTTCATGGTAGAAAGGTTGTGAACAAAAAGCTATTAAAGAAACTTGGTTGACAATCCTGGCACTCGCTGAATGCACTGTTGCAACTGCATGATCTATCATCGACCATGGTGGCTTAATTGTGAAAGAGTTTGACATTAATGGAGAGCAAACATTCAAGTGATCTAAATGGCTGATTAGTTGAAAGATTTGATTATTTGATATTGTCCTCCTGAAGTTTGTGACATTGATTCAGGTGTTCACTTTTGTAGCTGCTGATGTAAATACATTTGAGAACTAGTTTTAACCCCGAAAATATCATTCATATATAGACCACATATTACTCATTGTGTTTCTTCCTTTAGAAAGCGACTGTGTTCTTTGCTATGGAAAGCGATTAATTACACTCCGTCTTTTATAGACTGTTGTCACTTTCTGAAATCTGACATAAGCCACTAGAGTTCAATTACAAGTGACAATGTAAAATGTTTGCCGAATTTGTGAAAATACACCCAAGGTCGGTTGATTGTTTAATGAAATTGTTCCATTCCATTTCATTGATTTCTTCCTCGTTCAATCATGAGTCCTGACACAGACTTTAAAAATACGAAACTAATCAAAGATACTAAAGGAATGCAGTAGTTTTCACTTCAACTGTACCAAGACTTTGGCAGACATGGTAAAGGGAATCCTGAATCATTGACCTGTGTTGTGTTCCCAATAATTTCTCAGTCCTTAAATTTATACTGATGTTATACTTTTACACCTCGAAAATAGTCTATAACTTCGATGAAAAGGTAAAAAGAGGTGTCAAAAGTTGCACAGTTACTTCCTATAAATTGACTACAACCTCAGAAAGCTTCAACAATGTGGTCTGGAAGTCGACGTGCTGCATCTCTTCTCTCGTCAGCCATGAGGACAAATAACGATTTATTCTGTTATTCCCACAATCACCTTTACTTGCTATTGTCGAGGCCAAAGTAAACCTGGTGATATGCTTAAGGTTGAGATCAGAAGGCTCTCTAATATATTGTTCCACAGTGTCCCTTATGGCATCTCGCCAAATAGGACGGGCTAGCTTAAGAAAGTCACGGATAGCCAAGACCGGGATGCTAACACTTCCGAGTGGGGACTCTGTGGCTCCACCTCTTGCATGGTAATCTGATCCTCCGAGCTTCAAGAGGCCGTAAGTATCAGCTAGGTCACTGTATACTGTAAGAAAGGCGTTCATCATTAATCAGGTAAAATCACATACTATAAGACAACTTAGCATCAACCTATCATGGCAAAATTCTTAGGTAAAGAAGTCTCATACATCCAGAGTCGAGACTAGCTTAATCTAAACGTATTAATATGGCCCTCTTCCTACATACCACTCATATTCTCTTTTCCCAAAACCACCACCAATCCGGCGCTTGTCACCCCAATGCCAGAAGTGCTGAAAACCCTTTTTCAGTAAAACTAGTTTATTTTGGGCGAGGGGAAGGGTATCTGTCATCAAGGAGTAGTTGGGCCTGAGGCAGCCACCCCAATACCATAGTAAGTCTTGAAATTGAAATACCTGCCAGTTGCCCGTCACTTCTATAAGCTTCAATTCCATGGAGACCTGCCTCGCTTAACCTGCTTACAATCAGTACAGGATTCTTCAAAGACCACGGATGGGCTAAGACAGACACTCCTCCAGTTTTACATATAAATTGGACAGCTTCTTCAGCACAAGGCTCACTTCCCCTATAACCAAAACAAATTGATGCTCAATTTCGTCTTTTTTAACTTGATCATAAAATGACATCAAACAAAATATGAACTTAGATATCTTACTTAGAGTAAGCAGGCCCGTCGTCATACAGATATCGAGCAAATGCTTGCTTAAGATCTTCAACATGACCTGCTTCAACCATTGCACGAGCTACATGCAGTCTCCCAGGGGCAACTCCATTGCCTGCAATTCTAGTGACATGCTCCCATTTAACCGGCATCTTGAGCTTATTCAACTTTGAGAGCATGTTTTTTGCACGAATGTAACGACCATCTCTAATGTCAGCCAAAAACTTATCAAACTCCTCAAAGTTTGATGGTCCGCAACTGCTATAATATGCAAGGATGTGGACAGGCTCTTCATCTGAATTACCTCTGTTCATCAGTTCAATGTACAAGTCACGATAATATGGCATAAGCTATATTCTACAATATCTACTACCTCCATCACAAAGTTACTGCTCCCATTTAACTTTGATGGCCAGCCAATGTCTAGGACTATTAATTTATCCAATTATCCAGTTATAAACGGAGGTATAATGCAAAATTTGTTATGTTTGATTTATCGAAACAACTATTTCCATATTATCATTTTTGTAGTTTTTTAAATATACAGGAATATCGGTCAAATTCGACATTCTTTGACCATCAGAGTCAGAAAGAACAATATAAATGAGATGACGTAAAGTAATAAAGAGTAGGGTAACATGCGTTAAAAATGTCATCAACCAACATAGAGAGGTTGCTCCGGGATGCTGGTTACGATATTAATGAGTAAAACTTCTTTACTTTAAATATAGACAGCTAGTATTGTTTAAAAATAAATATGAATTCAATAGTCGAAGCTCTTCAAAAGTTCTTGCATAAAGGTGGCCTTTTTCATTAGGTATTGAAAGGGAAAATATTTTCATACTTTGACATAGAGCTTTGTTGATATTAAGTACAATGTTAATTATGTTAAGAAGAACTGAAATTCTTACCTTTCAGAGAAAAGAGTACTGATCTCAACTCCAGGAATAATCTTGATACCAAACTTACGAGCAGCTGCCAGGGCCTCAGGGATGCCAGCCATTGTATCATGATCAGTGAGAGCAAGAACTTTCACCTGTTCTGAAGACACCACAGAAACATTTATCACACAGCTTATCAATTGTTCTGCAGAATGTAGAAACCTAGGGTATGTGTGAAGTTGCTAACACGTATTGTGGATGAAAACTTAGCCAGACAGGCTTTTCTTTTGGGTGAAACATTGATCGCTTAAGAATGAGAACCTTTTGTTGCTCGTCTGAGTTAAAGATTTAGTCTCATGAACAACAAAGGTTTCCAAACTTGATATCATTTTATAAACATCAAGCAAGTTGCTGCTGCTCCATTTAAGTGCTTTAACTGTCTACGAAATAGTGCATGTGTTTTAAAACTTTCAGTACGACACACTTTGAGATACCTGCGCAACCTTAAAAATGTAGCCTACAAATATGAAAATCAGGTTCAGTGTTTCCTTGCTTACACAAGTTGCTCTATGCAAGTATGCACTGCAAGTGTGCAACACCAAGCTAAATGATCAAAGGATAATGTGACTACTGTGGCCAAGCATCTTAGAGTATAAAACTCAAAAGTAAAAGCCACATTACTAATTCATCGTTCCACCCTTATTTTCTCCACTCCGTTCCCCCAATATATTCCTTTTTGCTCACCCAAATAACACCATATAGTGTGTAAAAGAGTTGTCTATCAGGAACATATAAAAAAGCTGGAACAATACAGCGAAGATGAGAGTGGCCCTTTAAGGATGACACTCGAGCAAAAAGATAGACAGAAGTGACACTCATGAACACTATATCTTCTTCAACAGTACCCTTCATGAATAAGATGATTCTATGTAAGTCCTACTCTGTAGATTATTTCATTCATTTCGAGCAGAATGTTATATATTCCAAGATAACTTCAATAAGCTTTCTTTTCTCTCATAGTACTCATATGATGTACAAGTGCTCTAAGCGGGTAGCTCTCTTTATAAGAACACAGTACAGCGTACCACTCCACAGGATAATAATTTAAGACCATTACCAATATACCATACACAGGTCCTTTTCAACATCTTTGTAAGGCCTCCCTAAGGTACGAAGCCTCGATACATCAAACTTCTCAATACCCCACCCCTCTTAGCAATTGTATGATATGAAAGTGACATAAAATTGGCGACGTAACAAGTCGAAAATGGTCTTAATAACAATCACAAATTCTCATACTCTACAATCTACATATGTTGGTTAATTTAGCTCTTAAAAGTCATGATATAGTGTACTACTTGAAACCCGCCAGCATCAAAACTAATCTTGCGCGTCACTTCACGCAGCAGAAACAAATTCCCACATAGCAGTTGTAACCTTTCTACAATTCTACATACTTAAAACCGAAACATACAAAAAAGACGGAGACATCCAAATAAGAAAAACGTAAAGAAATGGCCGAGACGAAGGGAGTAAGATACGCACCCCATTATGGTGAGCTCTCTCAACAAGAGCAGAAGGAGATAAATACCCATCACTGCAAATAGAATGAGAATGCAATTCAAACACAATTTTATCAGAAAAACAAGCTTGATTCATAATATCAGGTAAAAAATCATCCTTTTTTTCCTGATTATTATTATCAACAGATAAATGAACCCATTCATTAATAGATTTCAAAGCCAAAGTTTGTTCAACAGTCATCTTTCTCTTAGCACCACCTCTCTTCTTCTTCTTGTTCTTCCTCCCTTCCCCCATTATTATGTAATTACTCAATGTTGTGATCTTTTTTGTGGGTTTTGTTTGAATTAATAAGCGGCCATGGAAGAAAGTTATGAAGAGTTAACTAGGTTAGTGAAATGAAATTGAAAAGGGTATATGGGATTCTACAGTGGGTAATAGGATGACTCTTCTGCGAGTCTATGAATCTATCATGTGTCACATTCGGTATGACGTTTTTTACTGTACATCTCGGGTTGTTTACACTCGTAGATTTGTTCCTCCCAAATTAAACCGGTTTTCGGTGTCGGGATCACTCGAGAAAAAAGGATTTTATCATCAGTTGTATTTATATAACGATATTGTGTTTAGTTGTAAAGAAGTTGATTATAGAACTTAAAAACTCGAAACTAGTTTTGTAACTTTGTAAAGAAGCTCAATTGGTTTACAAAGAACTCCCAACTCCTAAAAAGTTGTCTTGGTAATTTTACAATTGAGCTCAATGCATGGTCGACGCGTTACATACACACCCGGTGGTATAACTCAATGATTGTTATTACTCCATTAGCAGGCTAAATCTCGACTTTATAACCTAGTCAAGCGTGATCTGTTGGTCGATTATGAACCAGATAGAGTTAAATATTTGGGCCATAAGACAAATGAATTTCTGGGTTTGAAGAGTAACATGGTCAACTATGAAAAATATATTCCGTATTAGTTACATCTTTTTTTCATGTGCCCCTCGTTGCTAGTTGCTACCAACTCCCCTCCAAATCTAGAGACCCATTTGTACAACAGATTCAACAAATTGTCTCATCCATAAATAACTTCAAGTTCAGTCAATACTTGATATTTTTCAAGTGATTTAAACCATACGCCGTAACTTTTATTCTCATCAAACGTTAACGAGTTTAAATACGACCGTAAAACTACCCTCTTAAATTCTCTTGCGGGTGTAATTTGCGGAGTACCAAACGAATTACCAAATTTGTCAAACAATCTATTAATTCAAGAATGCTTTTGTTTAAATTAAAAACCCCAATATACACGCATACAAGCGATTCCGTATAGTACTTTGTTGGGTCTATCGCCTGTCCCACCTCTCTTGTTAATCTTACAAGAAGAGCAACGACAAAAAATAAAGGGGTTGAGTTGAAGTTGATAAGGCTCCCATCCCAGTTTTTAACATCTCAGGGTTTTACCAACAACCCTTCCTTACCTTTCCTCTTCTCCTTTCAACAAACCTTGGTTAGTTTCTTATTTCACTTAATTCAACTCTTTTAATTATGCAATTTCATTGCTTTCCCCTTTATTGTGTTTAGGGTTTCTCTTAATTGATTGTATGCTAGTAAAGATTACTTCTTTTTGCTCAAAGATGAATTGTTTGATGTGGGTTTATTGAATTTCATGTGGGTTTGTTCATTTTATCACTAATTTGGATTGAAAGTGGTTGTTTATGTTGATAAGGGTTTTAAAGTTTACACCTTTAGGGCAGTTTTGTGTTATCATTTTGCTTTTTGTGTATGAATTTGGTTGAATATGGTCCCAAGTTTACAGCTTTATGGAAGTTTATACTGTAGTGTATTAGCTCATTGGTGAATTTGGTTTGGATGGATTTTGAATTTAGCAATGTTATTGGTGAATGGAGCAGGTGAGAAATTTCAATGGCTGCACAAATGACGCGCGAGTGGGTTGGAATTCAGCAGTTCCCCACTGCTACGCAAAACAAGTTGTTTGAACTCTTGGGGAAATTGAAACAAGAGGTTGGTTAGTTGGTCTTGGTTTGCTGTTTTTGCGTAGGAGCTGATTTTTATCCTTGTGAAAACTATTTTAGGAGGGTGTATGTATGTGGAATGTGCATCAGCATTACTGATATTTTTGCCTGCTTGTTGACTGTTGTAGAATGTGGACTCTTTGACTATTCTTGTGCTGGGAAAAGGTGGTGTTGGTAAATCATCGACTGTAAACTCAGTAATTGGTGAAAGAGTGGTTGCTGTTAGTGCTTTTCAGGTATGCTGTCCTTTTCTTTATCTGATTGTTAGGAGATTAGCATGATTTAGGGCTATAATTTTTATATTTGGCTGGAACGAGGTGTATGAATATTTGGTGGTAGTTATATGAACTGCTGCTTTCGTAAAAAGTACCACAGTAGGATGCTATGAATTTCAGGAAGTTTGACGGGGCATGGAATTTTAAGTTACTGCATTCTTATTTATCCGAGAATATCAGAAAGTAATGTTATTGACTTATTGTGCATTGACTTAAAAGGGACTAGGGATATGATCAAACGATAGGATGCTACCTCTTTTGTCTTAAGTCAAAGGCTTTAATCTGTGTGTTTTAATCGACAGTCTGAAGGACCAAGGCCAGTGATGGTTTCTCGCTCAAGGGCTGGATTTACCTTGAACATCATTGACACACCAGGTCTCGTTGAAGGAGGATATGTCAATGACCGAGCTCTTCATATGATTAAAAGGTTTGTTCATGAGATCAATCAAAGTAGTGCAGTGTTTCTTTTGTGTAGATTACTTTCTACTATATTTGAGTTCAGTTGTTTCCAAGATGTTTACTTGTTACCACAAGTGTCATTGTTGGCTTCTTGTGGAGCTTTCTGCTCATTAGTCATTCAATTTACTGTGTAGCTACCTTCATGGGTTATGTTACCTTTTCAAATATATACATTTTCCCAGTGACCACTAACAGTTAAGTGGCCTTCCTTCGTAGTGTGGCACTGTTTTGTTTCAATCACTGCCTGATGATGTGGATCTGTTTAATTGCTTTTTCTTAGTTGTTGCAGTCATAGTGTACCAACGGTGTATCCATTGTTTTTCTTAAGCACGCCATATTAAGTTCAGACTTTTGTGGGTCTTTTGTAAACCTCTCTCTTAGAATTGTGCTTTGTTTTTATTTCTTTTAAACTTCCATACCGACTTGTGCATTTGGGGTTGAATATGAGCTTTCTATTTGTTTGGGGAGAAGATGGGCTTAGAACTTTAAAGGCTTTGATAAGGACTACTTATATTATCCCTAGTTCGGCTAGTTGAGTAAAACAAAAATGTGAACTACTTATTATCCTAGTTGAGTAACATACTGATAAGGACTAAGGATAATGTGGAATCTCTACGTGTAAATTCTGCAACTGATGGGATAATAATGATGACCTCCAGCCAAAAAGGACAATATAAATGGGATGAGTGAGTTTTTGTTTCTTCTGCTGTCACCTACTATGCCAATGTCCAAATCTCTGATAAACTTCTTCCTTTTGTCTGGTTGGAGCAGCTTTCTTCTAAACAGAACAATCGATATTTTACTGTATGTGGACCGACTTGATTGCTACCGAGTTGATACCTTGGATAGGCAGATAATCAAAGCTATAACAGACGGTTTTGGCAAAGCAATATGGAGCCGAGCTGCTGTTGTGCTTTCTCATGCCCAACTCTCACCCCCAGATGGATTAAGCTATGAAGAATTTGTTGCTAAAAGATCTGAGGCTCTGTTGAAAGTTGTTCGTCAAGGTGCTCGTATAAAGAAGCAAGATACCCTTGTATGATACCTCTCTCTTAAATGCATCCCTCCCTCCTCTGGTGTTCATATATATCTGTTTGGCTCTATTTCTGAATATTTAAATGATATTTTGCCTAATTCTTGTGTACCATATCATGAAAGTTATAACAATTTAATGTATATAATAATTTGGGCTGAAATAACTTTAGGCCAACGATGATATGTTTTCATGCTATAGGAATAAATACCAATTCACCCATATTTATATATTGCAGTGAACATGTCTACATTTTTAGAACCTTTAAGGCCTTGTTTTCTAAACTGCGTATCAAAAGCATTCTCTTATCTGGGTCTTTGGAGTGTTATCAACATCTGTATGTCATTCAGAAGTTAGAAGACTTAGAACTATCATGGGGGTATGATTTTTTGGTGTCTCAAACTGTAAAAGTTCCATCTTTATTCTCCCAATAGTAGGCCATTCAGTGTTGTAAGCTTGTAAGCACGTATACACAATTACACATAGTTCATGAAAAGGGAAGAGGTCGTACGGTGTCGATGTTTTTTGTGGGCTACTCAATGTCTATTCTGAAGGTTCTCCTTCAGTTTCATATGGCTGGATACACTGTCCATGCTCGCACTCTCATTTATGTTTTCTTACACAAATAGACTGACATATCATGTTCCAACTTCCAAGCATTGAATATCATGGCTGTAACATACTACAGCAAAAAGCATGCTCTAAGCATCAAACATCAAGTGTTAAATCCTTGTGTTTACTATTATTGTTTCTGGAGGGAGTTGCTTGTAGATTTACTCTAAATGGAAAAACAAGTATCATTAAAATGAAACGAACCGGCTCATAAGACTACAGGAGTCGCTTGTACAGTTGCTTGCGACCTTTGTACTTGTATCAGTTGTATGGTTGCAACATTGTGAGTCTTACCTTACAATAAAGACCATGGTCGATACATTTTTTGATGACAAATATTAAAAGTATGGTTGGTATTCTTGGTTTCAGTGACTTCTATGCACTTCTAACTTAGAAATCATGAGTGCTTCATGTTCAGGTCTTCACCACGTTCAGAAAACATGATATATAGAATTCTAAAGGATATTTGACAGTAAATGTCATTTTTTGAGCCGATATCTATTTTCAATTTGATTCATTTTGTTGTCTTTTTCATAGGCATACTCCATCCCTGTAGTTTTGGTTGAGAACAGTGGGAGGTGTAGCAAGAATGATGATGGCGAAAAGGTTAGTACTTGCATTCCTGTTACAAAATAAGGCAGGAGTATATTTTCTGTTGTTTCGCCGACTTTTGGTGGTAGTTTCTTTTAATGAAAATATTTCGAGTGGTATGATTAACAAATTGTCATTATAGATTCTTCCTGATGGAGTAGCATGGATCCCGAACTTGGTTAAAGTCATCATAGAAGTTGTTTCAAACGGAAGCAAGGGTATCCTTGTAGATGAGAGACTGATCGAGGGACCTAATCCCAATGAGCGTGGAAAGTACTTGATGCCTCTGATTTGGGCAGCTCAAGTAAGTTTCTAGGCGTAAAACATCCGCTTTCAAGATTTCCCTGTTTTTATAATCTGCTGTAACATTTACTTTTTAAATGAACGTGTAGTTTTTGCTCACTTCACTGAAATAGCTAAAGAACGAAAAAAACGTTTAAACCAGCATTACTAGTTTGGCGTATTTTCGTACATATGCTCAACTATTTTGCTTGTGCAACTGCAGTTTTTCTTGTGGAAGCAACTCAGGGGTTCAATCAAACAAGATATTGCCAGAGAAGTTAGACCTGCTTGGGAACTCCGTGACAAAGTAGTGACCACTCGCAAGTTCTCATAGGCTCTGCCGCCTTTTTTTTCCGTCAGTCACTGGTTGATCGGCTGCAGTCTAGCAACTTATGAAGTTATGAGTATCAGTAAGAGCGGGAGTTTTATTCTCTTTTCCTTTTTTATTTTCCTTCCGTTTTTTTTTTCAGATCAACAATAGTCTCATATAAACCTTTCAATCTGCTATCAGTAATACTCTAAACTATTGTATATCTTATGGTTGTAAGATCTTCCTCTTATGTGACCTGTTTTATTCGATATTTTGTGCCTTTGTGTCATTAGAGATTTCAATGTAGTTCTGTACACATTATGTCCTACATAAAGTTAATTGGGGTCGTGTTATCATTGATCACTTGCATCATGTTATGCATCGTTGGTGTATGTCTACCTAATTGTGAGCACCGGAGAATGGCTTACATATATTTCATTTTTACCCAAAACGAGTCTATTCTTGGACACGCATTCATGTCATATACTTGCAACGGAATTGCTAGTGGTAAGGATCATCTGGATGCTAAATGTATTGCGTCTCTACAGAATGCTAATTAGAAGGATGCATTTATTTATTTATTTATTAACGAGTAAGACAATTAAGCAAGTTAATCTTTAGTCTTGATTACCCTTGCTTTGAAGTGTTCTCTTGGAATAATAAGGGTATAGAGATAAAACGCAACACAAGCAATCAAAGGCCCAACCCAGTATACCCAATGATCTGTCCAAAGATGACCTCCCCTCACAATCGCTGGCCCAATACACCGAGCTGGGTTCATTCCTGCTCCCGAGTAGCCTTTCTTGGTCGTGACTGTGGTCGATACAAACACCAGAAACCCAACCACGATTCCGATAATTGAACACACCATTAGTGGGCCCAGGGCACGTAACTGACGATGGTCAAACGCAATATACACCGGCAATAAAAAAACAAAGGTACAGATGATCTCAAGCCAAAGCCCCTGGCTTATATCCAAGCCAACTGTAGTCGGGCCGTTTGGGCCTGGTGCGACAACTGTGAGGGTACACCCGCCCAATGAGAAATTACTTGTTATGGACTTGCTAACCACAGCCTCAAGAGCTAAGGCCCCAAAAACAGCACCAATGCATTGAGCCAAGATGTAGACGAAGGCCCGGGAGTAGGAGATGAGTCCCACGAAAGCGGCCGGGAGGGTGATGACGGGATTCATGTGGCCACCAGAGATTGGGGCGGTAGCGAGGAGGAGAACTGTGATTATGATTGCGACAAAGAAAGCAATGACTAAATTAGGTGTATCGGTAGAGGTTTCAAAGGAGGATATCACAATCGTGTCGATCATGAATACTAGGACCGCTGTTCCAATTATCTCTGCCACTGATGCTCGCCATAGCTGCAACATGTGACATTATTGCATAATTAAATTAGATTTGCTAGTGCTACTTTTAAATTTACAAGTGAATTTCAATATTTTTAAAACATCTTACAAAAAGCTTGTAAATATGTCATATGTGATTGCGATTATGTGGACTTCATGGTAAGACGGTCCTACAATATAATTAATCTTGACGAATTTGCGGATGTGTAAGTATGGACTAGCTTATCTAGTATAGTTATTGGCGAGTGATCGATAATTTCAAACTTTTATAGAATTACGGATGAATATATACAGTATTATTTAAGTGAAGTCATTGAAATGTAGTTACGTAGCATAGGAGCAATGCAAGATCAGAGTAAGGTAATGATGAACCTGCAAAGTGAAGAGCTCCTGTATGCCGAGTCGATGAGCAAATTTATTAGACACGGGTACCTGACTTTGTTCGACTGCACCTTGTTCGTTCCTGCAACATGATACCGCTCCTTATAAGAGATGATCGACAAACTTGAAAATGAACAAGTCCTAACAATTAAGGTTAGAATGAGTAGTAGTTTATCGAATTTAACCAGAGGTTTAATAAACGTGCTAGAGCATGCATAGAATGAAACATAGTACGCGCGCGCTTATAAAGTAGTTATATCCATAACCGGCTTGAATTGAAGCTAAACAAGAAGAATAAACGACATGATATATAAAGAGAATGAAAGTGGAGAAAATTACTGAGGATGAAGAGAAGTGTGCAAAGGAGTGGCGGAAATAGGAAGAATTCGGGCAATAGTAGCTCCTTGAGGTAGATATTGATCTTCATTTTCCGAAATAACAACAATGTTTTCAGCCATTATTATTATTATTATTATTAGAGTAGACGATGGATGTATAGTAGCTGATCAAGTCGTTGTTGTATATATATGGCAGTTGAAACAATGTGATTAATTGCAGTTGGTACGTAGGAAGTTGTATATATATATATAAGGCATATTTTTGACCTTTTAAGCTACATGTCCCACTTTCTATTTATGACACAAACAACACAAAGTTAGCTATTCGTACGCTTGAACAATCTACTAATATGTTTTCATCAATCATGATATCTGTGTTTTTTTTAATTTTTAGCACAAATTTATTAAACAAACTGATCATTTTTTTTTTTTTTTTTGTAATTTAGTTGTATTCGAAGCAGTAATACTAAATCATATATCCGTTCATGATACTTTTGTTTATGGTCACTTAAGCATGCATTCTAACAAAGTCGTTTTAGCCGAATTGTTACTCTTATTTGTGTATATTTTGTATAGAGATTCGATATATCAGCAAGGCAATAAAAATTACAAATGTTTTTAAATATAATCCGTAGTGATTTATCATTTATTTGCCATATAAATGAGGACTAAAATTTTTACTCCGTATTTTAATACACTTATTTGCGGGAAATAAGACGATGTGAACGCTACAAAAAAAAAAAAAAAAAAAAATTAGAATGCTTGCCATACTCGCAATTGATTGTCTACTAAACTGCATATTTAATTTATCCAGCAACTTCCAGGTGGGGTATGCTGTGATTGCTTTACTAGTGATTGTTATTTGCTTAAAAATACATGACCCATAATGATTAAGTAATCCTTTGTCTAAGTTTCATTTAATACAATCCACATGATAATACAAAGATTGGACACAGAATTTATGCCCATATACATAGTCTAATACATACGTATAATTAAGTCACTCAATCTGTGGCGTATTCAATGACACGGCTCTTCATTGTATTTGCTTCAAAACAACGGTATCGACAGTCTTGTGCATACATATCGACTCCGATGATTCATAGATTATCCAGTTTTACAAAACAAATTCCATTTATACGTATAATTATTAACAAAATAAATATATCTAATGCTCGTGTATATGAATGTAGCTTTGATGCCATTTGAGAAAATTACCTTAATTATTAACAATACATATACACGTTTACCGGTGTCGCCTTAGTACTTCCGATTAAGTTAACGAGATAACGTTGTTAATCAGTAATATGAGGAAAGATTGACTTATTCTCGTCTTCTCGGTATGTAGTCAATGTCTACAACTATTCTTCACAAATCGGTATGTAAGAAATGTATCCATTATTCCAGAAGCCAAGTTGCAACTATATATTATTGTCATCAAATTAAATTCAAGGTCCAATAATTATAGTGCATGCGTTTAAACTTAGATAGTCTCATGCATGCATGCTCCTTTCACACTTGAAAATGTATAAATTTGGATAAGGACTCTGACTAATTAGTAGCCACTTAATTACAATGAAATTAATAAATTTGTGTCGTATTTTGATTTAATTTAGATCAACTCGTAAGAGGTTTACTTGTTTTAGTAGATTAATTTACAGAGTACAACCCCGTATTCAAGTAATTGAAGATACTCGATTTGAGACTCTTAGGCCATAGATTATATAGATAGTGCGTGCATGCATGCAAACCGAAAGAAAGAAAGTTGTTCAAGTATGGAATCCTTTTATCAAGTCCCCCACAAAATTAAATTGGACATGGAAAAGGGACGCCAAAACAGGTTGCTTTCTTTATGAATAAGTTCGTTGGGGCAAACATGTAGTTAATGTAGCAAATGTCGTTCAATTTTATTGGTTGTCTCTAGACCTGTCAAAACATGACCCGACCCGACCCGACCCGTTTTTTAGGGTTAAGGACCCGTAAATCTTGACCCGCGATCCGAATGACCCGTTATTTTAGGGTCAAAACCCGACCCGACCGGTTCGACCCGATGAGTCAATGATAAATTAAGAATATTATTAAAATATTAATATTTTTATATTATATTTGAATTAATAAATATAAAAAATATTATTTTAATATTTTTTATTAAAAAAATAATTTAAAAGTCAATTTTATCATTAAATAATAAAATAATTATTAAAATAATGTATATAATAATATTTAAAATTAAAATGTAAGTTTTTCGGCTGAAAAATGATAAAATAAAAGACGTTATAAACTTTTCTCTGACCCGTATTCTAACCCTGACCCGACCCGAGACCCGACCCGTATCTGACCCGACCCGACCCGTTTGACAGGTCTAGTTCTTTCCCATCTTGGAATATTACGTTATTGTTTTTGTGCCGATATTTGTCCGATAAATACTTACGATTAGGTTGAGAACAAAAACATAACATTAATTTGCAAAGTTATTATACGTATAAATTAGTGAGCCAAGGCTAAAAAAGTTAAATTAGCTATCAAATTAGACTAATTGATTAAATCGAACAATACGAAATTCAATTAAATTGTAATTAAAGAATGAGGGAATTAGGGTTTAACCTTGTTAGTGTTTTCGTCGTTTTAGATTGGGGGGAACTTGGAATTTATGATTATGCCAATCTATTTATATTTAGTTATTTATATAGGAATATGTTTCTTCTCCCATAAATTTGATATTGTATTTGAAGTTGTGCACAATTATTTTAATACTACGTTCCGGTCATTTGTTGTCCTTTACTTTTAGCACAAAAATTAAGGAAAGAGGAAGGGACCATTTGAGGTTAGTGTTATTAGATGACAAGTGAATAGACCTGTCAAACGGGTCGGGTCGAGTCATACGAGTCGAGTCAGAATACGGATCAGGATAAATACGGATCGGGTCTCGGATCAGGTCGGGTTAGGGTCAGAGAAAAGTTTATAACGTCTTTTATTTTATCATTTTTCAGCCAAAAAACATATTTTTTAAGTTTAAATATTATTATATTTATTATTTAATGTTATAAAATTGACTTTTAAATTAATTTTTTAATAAAAAATATTAAAATCATATTATTTTTATTTATTATTTCAAAAATAATACAAAAATATTAATATTCTTAATTTATCATTGACCCATCGGGTCGAACGGGTCGGGTC
>JAOWBH010144526.1:0-12918 GCA_028566215.1 Silene coronaria | reverse complement strand
TGGCTATTTTGATTGCAGTTTTGTTGACTAATCAATTATAGTCCGAGCGAGTCTCTTCTATGCCCTTTTACGTTTGATGAACATCTTTTGCTGCAAAGTGTAATATTTTCTTCAAGGCTATTAGCTTAATGGTAAAGCAATGTACAATTTGTACAAAGGTGTGGGTTCGAGTCCCACATAGCCTAATTCTTTGTTTTAAGTAGCTGTAGGTAATGTTACAAATGGAATAAGTAATGTTCTGTTATATAGCAACTAGTGTTACTAAAAATAGTTTTAGTGTTATCATATAGTTTTAATTTATTCCATAGAGTTAGTACTCTCACTAGATAAAATAACTAATTTTACTCCTTAAGTAATTAATAATTAATACTTCATAATGTAAAAAATGTTACTACATCATCAGGCAACAACTATTACAAATCAAGGTATTAATATTCAAAATTGGTGTTACGTTCTAGTGTAACTAGAGTAACTGCAACAGGAGTTAAAGGCCATTAGAAGCGAATGTAAGCTTAGAAACACATTCTGACATATTATGTTCAAAAGGGTTGTGTTCAAAGCTTCATATCTCCACCTCTACATACTTAATTCCGATGGTTCTTACATAATTGGAAGAAAAGAGTGTTAGCTAACTATGAGCTTTGGGATCAGGCCAAAGCTATTGTAGTTTGAGAAAGATGTAATTTCTAAATAAGACAATCAAATCTGAAATGCTCCCACTGTTCACAGTTTCAGGTTTAAGTTCAAATGCTTATATCTTGAGTTTTACTCGGTCAAATTTTGTGTTCTTTATATGGATAAAATCTTGAGAATGTCATCTTTCTCATGAAGTTGGAATGGTCAAGTTTTATCTAGTGGATTTTTCCCAGTAAGGCCACAAACACTGGCACTCAGAATGCTACCTTGTTTCCTGAAACTGACCTGACAGTACTCCAGGTTGAATAACTCAAGATTTATGTCACTTTTCTGGGTGATTCCACCTGCATATGAAAGCTAACTCAACTAGCTTTGTTTTGGTATATGGGGCATCTCATAAATCATCTTGATAAATATTTATGTAAGCTGAAAGTCGACCCTAGATGCTGAAATATATAGCACAGGTCAGTCATGACCTGCTATCACTCAAATGTACATAACTCATAATTCAGGAGCCTATTTCATGTGATTCCAATTTAAATGAAAGCCAACTCTTCTAGCTTTCATTTGATGTATCTTGGACATTTTTGGACATTTTTATTCGACTTGAGCTAAGAGATATGAAGTCTGGAAGTTACCCCTAAAGTAGGGGTGGAGGCTGAACATTTCAGAACAGGCCTGATGCTACCCAAACCTTAGTATCTGGAGTTCTAGGCAATATTTGTGAGTGATTATTCTTGGGGATGATAGCTAACATCTTTAAATTTCAAATGATGTATGGGTGGTTAAAAAATTCCAAGGGACAAAGGAGTTGAGACCACTGCAAGACAAGCCTAATTCCATAGATAATTAATGAGTGACTAGTGGTACTTTCTATAATAACAAGTGTTACACTTAGCTAGGGCCAATTTGTTTGATAATCAGCGTTACCACATAGAACAACTAGTATTATTAAATTAACAACTAGTCTTACTTTAATACTCGTGGCTAATGTGACTCTGTTCAATAACTAGTGTTACAACATAGAGTAACAAGTGTTATTTAACACAATAACAAGTACTAGTATTTTGCGTTACTTTATAAAATAACAAGTGTTACTCTTATTAGCTAGAGTTACTTTGTTCGATAATGAATGTTACCACATAGAAGAATTAGTGTTACAACATAGAATAGCTAGTGTTACATTATATACGTTCGTCTATGTGGGGGTCGAACCCATACCACGTGCAATTGCACATTGCTCTACCATTTGAGCTAATAGACGACAAAGTGCCAAAATCAGATTTAACAGTAGACAAGAATCGACATAATGATTATTTCTTGATGTTCTCGGAGGTAGAGCATGTGTTTTTGTTTTAATGAAACAATCAAATCCATTCTACAATATAGTAGAATTTATAGACACCAGGGAGTGCAAAGTGTGACAATTAGAAGTTGAACTACAAGAATACCTTGGGTGTAGGCTATAATACAAACTTTGTTTCCCCTAAAATATAGGATCATAACTCATGTACCAAGCCTATATCCTCCTCGCCCTACAGTGAACAAAATCTCTAAGAACAAATGCAATTTTGCATTCACATCACATATCCATGCCCTCACTCTCAAATGGTAGTGTAGGTTTTACAGCTTGAATGATAACCCAGTACACATAACATTATCCACAAAGACGTGATAATA
Organism: Silene coronaria; assembly: GCA_028566215.1. Lineage (NCBI taxonomy): Eukaryota > Viridiplantae > Streptophyta > Magnoliopsida > Caryophyllales > Caryophyllaceae > Silene > Silene coronaria. The sequence goes on along the minus strand of JAOWBH010144526.1, from coordinate 10,602 downwards.
ACAACAGAGAAGCATTGTTATAGCATTATATACCACTATTACATCATTATGAAAATATTGTTATACTATTAAAAACACAATTATATCATTAGAACAATGTAGCTAATCTAGCTAGTCCATTAGAATACTACTGTTATTGTATGATTGCAACATACTTGTACCATTAAAAGTAACACTATTTTACAATAATTGTAACACGATTATACCACTAAAGTAACACATACAATAATATCATTACAGTAATGTTACAAACAACAGCCAATACCCACAACTTAAACATTATCCAGTACCTCACAATTTGAAGCTTTATTATGGATTTCACATCTTGCTCAATTGTGCGAATTTTCTACAGATGATATAATCATTTCAGTTTTAATTATCTCGAAACTACACATTAGTGGGTCTCCTGTCTCCAGACAAGGGAGGTAACAACACCATAAAGTGTTTGAAATGATAACAATGAATTATAAATGTTGGAACACAACCATTTTTATTGCAAATATAATAGCAATGTTAAGCACACATAAACAGTGTTTTAACATTCTCACAATTGTGTTACAACAAATTTACACCATTATCGTAAGATTTGTAACACGATAAATTCCTTATTGCAATACGGCTAAACTGTAATCGGAACAAATATAATTGCATTTTCAGAACAAGCAAAAATAAAAAATAAGAATAATGATGTACGGGCAACTACACTAGGAAAAATCTTATCTTTCTAAATACAAAAGAATTTCCAGCCATCTAGTGAAGCCACGTCATCAAAGTCATTTGCTTTTTTTTTTTTAGAAAACATGTGCATATGGGACTCGCCCGTACATGGTTTGATTTAATTTCTACAGAATGGTACAAAAGTATTGTTTAAGTATAGGCTTCGTGATATAAGTTTCGTAAATATGTTCCGTAAATATAAGTTTCGTAAATATGACATCTTAAAAGATAGACAATGTGTTCATGAATTGTAAATATTATTAGATATTGTACATTAAATAAATTTGCAATAATTCTTATATATCCGCTAATATTTATGTTAATATTAATCATAAAATTAATGACCTGATAAACATACCCATTGCACGGGTTTAAAACTAGTAGGGATAATATTTTGTTATTCTCTGGAATTAAATCCAAAACATTTTTTGTTTATGTATTGGGTGATGAGTCTGATGACGAGGAGTATCCTCACTGATAATTGATAGGAAAAGAGTGGGAAAGCAAAGATAGTAGACTTTGACGGTAAAGACTAAAGAGTATGACAGACGAAGGGCTGTGAATGCAGTTGTTCCTTGTTACCTTCTCCTCATCTCTCCATCACAGTATGTCTCCCTAGCCCCTCTCCTCTCTTTTCCAATTTTTAATTTCCCATTTCACAATACCCTAATTTATGTAACATTTTCAATCCCCACTTGATTTATTCAGTTACATAATCAGACATTGTTATCATTAAATTAAATTTTTCCATATGTATTCTAATTAAATTGGATTGATTTTTTCAGCCTAATGCAATGCCTGATAAATTATACTAGACAACTAGGATAGTATCGCAACTTAGCTTAGTTGGTAAAGTCGTTAAGGCGTCGTATCCAAACACTACAAGGTGGAATGCGCATATTGCTATAGTTAATAGTTTCTGTTGGTGCTACACTGGACATTTAGACTGATTTAGACCTGAACAAAATGAACCATCCTCAACTATCTGACAAAGTTGCGGGGTGATGGAATCTGTACTTACCATGGTTTCTACAGTCTTATCAGTCTAGACGCCTAGTTCAGAGGCATAATTGAAGGCTAAGATGTCAAATAAACAATTAGGGTATTGTTGTAGATTTACATCTGTTTGCATATTGTATGAGTTCTACCGAATTGCTGTTATTCTCAAAAATGCTTACCTGCTCACTTAGTGTTGACAATAGGAGAGGGTTAAGAATGTATTTACTACTACGTTGCCAATACCATCGATACCAACAAGGAAAGAGAGATCAGCTGAGTGGTTGGAAGTTTCTTGGAGTCGTATATTGATGCAAAAGCGAGAAGTCTTATACGTCAGTTTATTTGCAAAATGGTCATGAATCTGTAGTACACTAGGAGTGCAGAGTTCACATATTATTTCTATGCTTCTCTGCTGATCGTTTAAGTTGATTTTATCCCAGATGAAAGAAACTTCCGCAAACAGCGAGGATTTAATTGAAGACGTAGAAGACCAAGAAGATGAGGAAGTGTTTTTTGCAATGAACGACAATGGTGAAGAGAGGGAAGATGATCATCATGAGCTTGGAATTCAGGATGATGATCATGACAATGGCTGTGAGCAATTTTTCGGGATTGATCTTAGTGTACATGGCGATAATGACCCTGTGCTTGAGCTTGAAAGTGTTGACTATAGCCGTGATCGTTTTCTTCAGACAAAGTGTTTAGATGCTGAAAGTACCGCCTTGCCGGTGCTCCATTGTGACACCAGTGACCAGGAGAATAATCAAAGAAGCAATCCAATGTGTATAGAACACTACTGCTCTCCACCTGTTGAAGGCACGGAGTTTGAGTCGTACGATGAAGCTTATAACTATTACAACTCATATGCCAGGGAAATGGGTTTTGCAATTAGGGTAAAGTCGTCTTGGACAAAGCGTAACAGCAAAGAAAAACAGGGTGCAGTCCTCTGCTGCAATTGTGAAGGTTTCAAAACTTTCAAAGAAGTAACTTCTCGAAGGAAGGAAACAAGAACAGGTTGCCTTGCTATGATAAGGTTAAGGTTGGCGGAATCTAGCAGATGGAGATTTGACGAGGTCAAGCTTGAACACAATCATTTATTTGATCCCGAAAGGGCTCAACATTCTAAATCACACAAAAAGACCCTTAGACCCAAAAAGTCGGATATTGGGGCAAAAAGACCCTTAGACCCAATTCCTGATGTAGAAATACGAACAATCAAGCTATACCGTACTACCATTGATGTGGCTAGTTCTCAAAGTGTAAACTCAAGGGAGACTGAAAAGGGTCACGAGCTGCAGTCCTGCCACTTGAAGCTTAAGGCGGGATCCTCTCACGAACTACTAAATTACTTTTGCCAGAAACAGCTTAGAAGTCCCAACTTCTTTTACATTACAGACTTGAATGATGAAGGTCTAGTAAAAAATATATTTTGGATTGATTCTCGTGCAAGAGCTTCGTATATTTACTTTGGTGATGTTGTGGTTATGGACACAACATGCTTGTTGAATAAATATGAGATACCCCTTGTGGCATTCATCGGCGTTAATCACCATGGGCGGTCTATCCTTCTTGGTTGTGCTTTGATTGCTGAAGGAACTGTTGAAACCTATGTGTGGCTTTTCAGAGCATGGCTTACTTGTATGTCAGGACGCCCTCCTCAAACTATTGTGACAGACCGGTGTAAAGCCATGGAAAGTGCAATTATAGAAGTATTTCCTCCTGCCCACCATCGATATTGGTTGCCACTTGTTATGCAAAGCATCCTTCTCAATTCTGGCCCACTCCAACAGTCGGGACCATTTCAGTCAGCCTTGCATAGGACGGTATATGGTTCTCTGAAAACTGAGGAGTTTGAAAGTTCGTGGGATAACATGATTCAACAGTTTGGCATTCAGGGTCATGAGTGGTTAGAAAATTGGTATGAAGATCGAGAAAAATGGGCACCCGTTTATCAGAAGGAAACATTTCATGCAGGATTGTTCTCTGTTCAACCCAGTGAGGAACCCTTATTACCCTTCTTTGCTGGTCATGTCCATGAACAAACCTCCATGAAAGAATTCCTAAACTTGTACGATGATATCATGAAGAAATTCCGACAACAGGAAGCACTCGATGATCTTGAGTCGAGTGGGTCCAACCTCTTGCTAAGAACAAGATGCTATTATGAACTGCAACTATCCAAATTCTACACCAAAGAAATATTTGAAAAATTCCAAGTTGAAGTAGAGATGATGCCCTGTTGTCTGAGCATCAACCAGGTTCAGTCTACTGGACCTGTCATTACTTATACTGTTAAAGAGCGCGAAAATGGAGGCATTAAGGAATTTAGGAGTTTCGAGGTAATGTACAACAAAGACCTATCAGAAGTTTGGTGTTTATGTGGAGGATTTTACTTGAATGGTTATCTCTGCCGACATGCTTTGAGTGTTCTTAGTCATAATGGTGTGGAAGAAATACCATTCTCCTATATTCTGCCAAGATGGAGAAAGGACTATAAGCGATTGTATGTACCGGAATTTGGATCGGATGTTATTGATATCTCGAACCCTTGTCAATGGTACGAGCATTTGCATAGACGAGCTATGCGGATAGTAGAAGCAGGTATGGTTTCACAAGATCATTTTATGGTGGCTTGGCAAGCTTTTCTTGAGTCACTAAATAAGGTGTGTCTTATTAAGGAGAAACATGTGTAAATGTGTCATTTTTCAGGTGTACAGTTCTTTGTTGGAAATTGGTTTTGCTTTGAAAAACAAATGTAAATGAAGCTACACGAATTATTTTCATCCTTCGACAGATTGAATAGTATATTCTTGAAGTATTTTTAGCTTCAGTCATACCATTCTACGAAGGCTTCTTAATAGTTCCATAAATTTTATGTACCAAAAAAACAGTTCCATAAATCTTGGAAAATTGCCCTCATTATTTTGAAGTTTGTATGGTTTTCTATTACGTTTTTTCTATCCTAGGCTAATACACCATTCGTCCCAATTATTTGTTTATTTTTATTTTTATTAAAATACCCCTAAACAAGAATATAAATGGTAAATAAATGATTGGGGCGGAGGGAGTAGTCGATAGAGATGACATTAGAATAATACCGAGTACCAGTTTTAACTTATAACCACACAACTCATGACTATAACAACTGTCAATAATTTTGCAAGGCCGGCTCTTAGGGAGTGCGGGCGCACAGGGCCCCCAAAATTTCGGGGCCCAATTCTGTTACTTATATGCTGATATATACTTCAGCCATTTCTCTAATGATGTACCAATTTTATTAAAATACTCCTTACATATATTTAACAAATGAGTACATCATATAAAAACGGATGAAGTATTTATTAACACATATAATAGCAGCATGTTCCGGTGGAGCAAGTGGTAATGGCCTTTTACATTCCATCGTAGCAACTAGCAATCCGTGTTCGAATCCCGCATGGGCATTTTGTTTCTTTTTACCTGTGGGGCCCATCATTAATTATTTGTCTCCCACTTTTTTATATTTTCTCATTAACCACCTTTCCCTTCAATTTAACTTCAACATATATTTTCAATATTTCCTTCATTCATAATAAACAACAATTATTTTCATATATTATTCAAATGATAGCTACTATAAACTGATTGTCTTTTGAAGTTGTAATATTACCCACCTGTTGTAGATGGGTAGATACGGATAAAAGTTGATAAGTTTACAAATGACTTTATGAATCCTGAATGGACTAAAATTAGATTTTAATCGTAAAATACTCCAAGTATTTATTATGCAAATAGATGTTATATTAATTTGATAGTGACTTGTTCTAAAATGAGATACAAAATTGTACTACGTATAATTCATTCGGAATACAAATATCGTAACAAGCTTTTTGAACAGCCCCTACAATACTTAGGTGGGGCCTCGCTATAAAAACTCGTACAGGCCCCCCGAAATCTCAGGGACGGCCCTGATTTTGGGTACTTTATTGAAAGTTACTCGTAGCTCTTGAGTTAGGATGAAGGATATAGCATCAGATAATATAGAGTAGTAAATAAACAAATTAGGCCAGGTCTGACGAGATTTAGCTCGACCCAGCTCAATTGAGTGAAATAAGAGGAGGTTGTGAGAAGTTTGAAGCTAAGATGGTCTTATGTAAGTTGAAGTGTAATAAGTGTAAATCATTTTGTATAAAAATAGTCCTTTGTTAACTCTAAATTCTCAACATGACCTTGTATATCGAAACTTGAAAGTAACACTTAAGATTATGATGATGAATACAATGAATAATAAAGGTTCACAACAACAACAACAACGACAACGACAACTACAATAATGATAATAATAATTTAAGAGCGTCTTAAACAAAAATTACTAGGTGAGATAAGGGTATCGAAATAAAAGGTAGCTTTATATATAGGTTCCGTAAAACCCAGGGGGTAAAAACGTTGGTTTTCCATATGGGTGGGATCAAAGAGATAGAGTAGTCCAGTAACTGTCCAAAGGATAAGGTAGTATTTGTGATTCTCGGTTGCATGAATGAATTGCAAGAATAAATTTCTTTTAAGATGGACAGTTGAAAACTTGTTCCATGAATTCCAATCATCCTGGCATTCCATAATCCACACATCAGCACATGTTTTACGGGGTATTCGGCAGAGAAACGCCAACCGCCGATCAACCACAAACAAATCCACCCAATCATAATCACTTAACCAGTTCATCCATGTCAATTCTTCCCATTCTTCGGTAACTAAATTGATGGCGACAATGTTTTTCACCTTTCTCCCACGCTTATCATACTGGACGATCCAGTATATTTTCTTCTCAAAGAACAATGACTCGTATCCATTACTAACTCGAATGAAATTCCATCCATGATTACTAATTACTAGTTTGTTCCACGTTCCGCGTTTCATTGAAAATACGTACGCACAATTGACCATAGAGTATATAACAACAATTTTGTACTCATCAATACAAGGCACGTAACAAAAATTAAAATCCGTAGGTTCATAACCAAACCCCGGATTATCATCGATTCTTTCATACTCGTGAGTTGCTAGATTCCAGAGGGTAAATTTATGCGTTCGCTTGAGATATAAGCACACAATGCCGTTGCAACAACCCACCAAGTCGGCTTCTTCTTCTTCTCCTTCTTTACCATAATACAATATATCATCTATAGGCTTGATACTATTATAAGCAACATTGTTTCCGTTATTGTGAGGTAACAAGTAAAGCGCCTTGCGGAATGGATTACGCCCAGCATCAAGGAGAAATACTTGCCTGGACTTTGCGAATGCGAGATGGGATTTTGCAAATTCAGGAGATGAAATTGTGGATAGCCAACGACGGCAAACAGTTTTGAGACGCACAACTGTTTTTACGGGGAGTCTTGCTACAATCTCGTCCATTACTATCTCATCGGGTAGACTTACGATGCTTCTCATCCTTCTCTGACTTTATTAATGAACAAGGTGGACGGATGTTTGCAACACTTATTGTTTAGACCCTACAGTAGTAATGTAGTATATGAACGGCTGTGACTTTTTATTAATTGAATCGTATACGCATGAGTATATTGTGTTATACTAATTACAACAACAATAGGAAAACCCTAGTCTAAACACAATATTTACCTAAGAGTCTAAAACTACCCATACGGCAGCTATAATATTAACCACAAAAACTACAACAAGATATGGAAGTAGAAACTCGAGATTACGACGGACAAAGTATACATATTTACCCTAGTATACACATATTTTGGTGTCATACTTTAATTGCCAAAACTTATCTCCTAAACCACTGCTTTTTATCGTTCGTGCTTTACTTAGTACCGCCCGAATTTGGGATTAACTTTCCAATTTCGTCCCTCGTTATTTTTTTCTCCTCTATTAAATAATAATAATAATAATAATATATCTCATAATTATCTCGAATTTTTTTTGACATTGGAAAGGTTCATTAGATAACTAAAACTATTTTAATCAAGACAATCGATGACTTACACAAGGAAAACGAGTTAAACCAAATGGATTTGATTGGGACTCTATTGAATTTACAATCCCAACAAATTATTGGATTTAAAATCAATTTGCACGTAATTGGAATTCCGATCCAACAACTGAATAATGCTCGAAAGATGTGAGGACCTGCGAGAACGGAGCTGTTTGTGTGAATGAGACGAAATCGCCATGGTGAAATGCACAAACGAGCCATGGTAACTTGGTGTAAGTTACACGAACGAGGTTACGTATAATCGTTTGTTTCACAGACATGTCCATGCCTCAGACGCAAAGATTAGGTTACATATAATCGTGTGTTTCCAAAATTTGGTACAATTTTTGACACTTTAATCAATAACTACACTAATTTCTTTATCTTCATCAAAACTAATTTTCAAAATTTACTCCTACACCAAACCATACTCTTATAATCTTATTACACCATATTAATTGCACCTTATTATTAATCAAGAGTAATTACCAACTATTCATCAATCAATTGAAATTAAAGAGAGAACGAACGAGTAATCGTTTATCTTGACCCGTTTTAATATTAACTGAGATACATCTGTCCTAGAGGAGACTTAACTATTTTATAAAAAACAAATTATAAGATGAAGAATAGGAAAATACTATACTAATTACATGGGGTCATGGGTGCATAGCAAAAACCGATTTTAATGAATTAAATTAGGAGAAATAGGTACTACTCCATAAAAGACAAAGAAGAAGACGCGAAAGATTGACAGGGAATATGTGTTGCACAACAATTAATTTAAGCTTCATGCATTTATACGTCATAACTCATAAACGAGTTGAGATAACGGAAACTTTGACGGAACAAAATGAAAGTTGAGATCCTTAACGGAAAATAATACGTACAAAAGTTCAATCCCTTATCTTATGATTAACTCCACAAGAAGTAAAAATCAAAAACATCTCCAGTAATAATAATAATAATAATAATAATAACCTTATATATTTAATATTACACTTTAAAAAAAAAAGCATCATCCAAAACCAACAATAACGTGATAGGTTTCACTAAATGATAAAGAGATGATAATAACTAATGACATAATAAAAGGCATGATATCAATCAATCTTGAATCTTAAAAGCCCCAAATGTCTCGACATAGTAGCTTGACCTCAGCGAAGGTATACTCTCACAACATTCAATACCTTCACTGGAATCATCAGATTCATCACCACCACTTTCGTCTTCTTTCTGAACATTAAGAAGCTTGAGCCGATCCGGAACGTGCACAAAACAATTACCCTTTCCCGTAAACCCAAATACAGAAAAATTTGAAGAATCAAACGCAAATAACTTACTCCAATTATCCACCCCTTCTACCCTAGAGTTCTTCCATACATGATACGGCTCCTCCTCTTTAAAACATGAAAATGCCAAGCAATCATTGATTTCGAAAATATGTTTGACATATTTATACCCATATTCTGAAAAACTAGTTGAAATTGATATATGTTTCATTTCTTCTGTAGCTAAATCAAAAACAAACAAACCTAGTGCAAGACCACTTGCAAAGTCATTCCGAGGCCAATACAATTGCCCCTTAATCCACACCCCATATTCCGATCTAAAGTGCGTACCTCGCAACACAGTGAGTTCTTTCCAAATTCCAGACCGAAAAGAAAATAGATAAAAAATGTTTGACTTGTAACCCATTGAAGACGGACTAAGTTGAGAAAAGAGAGCAAAAATATTATAATCGTCAGTTAAATAATTATAACCAAAAGCGGAAGCTTCAAGTCCCATCATAAGAGATGTTAACATTTCTTGACAATATGCTATTTCCTTATACTGACGGGTTATCGGATTCCAAATAGCAAATTGGTTAACGTCAATCAAATCCAAACACAATAAACCATTCGAAGAATCAACAATGGAGCAACGGTATTTAGAAATACCATTACAAGTCAGCTCAGTCAAATTAACCAATGAGTTACTTTTCTCATTCTCATCATAGGACAAAGAAAATATCCGAAAGTTATGGTTCACTTCATGACGTAATAATAACACACGTTGTGGTAACGTAGACTTACACTTAAGCCGAGCTTCAACAAATTTCAAACTTGTAATGGCATTGTACCAATCCTTGCAAACCGCTTTACACCTTAAAATAGTTTGAGGAGGAAGCCTTGGGAGTATGATGTCGGTGAACAATTCAATAGGAAGATCTCCAAACGATTTTGTTCTTTTTTGCTCTTGTTTTTCTGCCATATTTTAATGTATTGTATGTATATTGGAAGGAGAAAAAAAAGATAATGTTGAGTGAAAACAAAAGCTAGTAAAAATGCATACGGATGTTTTCTAGTGAGATTTCAAAGTGAAAAAAAAAAGAGAGGAGAAAAGAAAAAGTTGGTGAAAATGTAGATAATATTTTATGGTGAGATTTTAATAAAGAGGAAAAAGAGAGAAGAAGAGAAATAAGATGAAGGTGGTTCTCTCAGCAATTTTTTTTTTTTTACAGTGAGTCAGTAAAGTACATTTTCTCTTTCTTTCTTTTTGACCGGTTTGGTTTATTGGGGCTACAGAGGGAGTGTATGTATATTGTACGATTGTTGTAAATTTGTAACGTGTAAGCTGTGACATGAGTTGTGAGCATTTTTTTATTGCATGAGAAAGTGTCAAATAATGAGAGGGTTTATTTTTTATCATAAAAACAATTGTCAAGTAATTGTAATAAATGATTTTTTAAGAGGAAAAGCATGCACCGCCTTATATTAGTATACAGTCATATACTAGGTTGCACGGACACTCCTCCTAATCGGTGTTCCCGTGTCGGACACCCGTGTTGGACACGACACTCGTCGGACACACGTCAAAACGTGTCGGACACCTGTAAAGCCGTGTCTAACTTTCATCTTTTATTT
>JAOWBH010144505.1:0-12919 GCA_028566215.1 Silene coronaria | reverse complement strand
TGTAGGGTTGCGTGAATGGACCTTGAAAGATGGTTCCTTAGGGTTACCGGTACTGTTGACTAGTTAAAGCCGCTGGTTGTTCTTGATGCATTTTATCATTGATTGAGTTAGCTAATTTACTGTATATAGTTTACATGATATCCTTTGGCCTCAGTTCATTACCATTTAGCTTGGCTGTCTGAAATACTCTTAAACATCTCTTTCATGAAATTGCATGTTTTATGCCCTTTCTTTCTTACCATAGGCTGGTGAATTGGCGGAAAATATATCGAAGATAATTGATCCCCTATTTGCAGACAGAGTTGATATGACAGAAGTGCAGGTAATTTACCATCTATCAGTAATTTGTAGGTAAATTTACTACATGTTGTTAATGATTTGTTGGACCTTTGCTCGAGTTGTCTATATAAATCTTCCAATCGTGCAGGACGAGTATTCAGCAGTCATCACAAAATCATTGATAACTTTGGTGCATGGATTGGAAACCAAGTTTGATACTGAAATGGCTGCAATGTCACGTGTTCCCTGGGCAACACTGGAAAGTGTAGGCGACCAATCAGAGTAAGCTGCATATATTGGTTTAGACATGAAACTGACATGACTATGGTTAAGTAAAATTCACAGTTGAATTTTTAATGTTTCAGGTATGTTAATGTAATTAATACAATCCTAACGAGTAGCATTCCTGTTCTTGGGAGTCTTCTGTCCTCTATTTACTTCCAGTTTTTCCTTGACAAGGTATTTGAGAAGAACATATGTCTCCTTTATACTTCGTTGGCCTTATTATCCATTTTTCATGCACTTTTTGCTTTGTTCTTTTGTGGAATCTTGGGTCATTGCCGACCCAATATTCATTACGGGTCATGTTTTGAGGGCTAAGGTTTCGACATCCTATTCCTTTATCGCGCCATGGGGGGAAGCCTTTGCAGCGCTGGGGTAATGTTGTTTTTGTTGGTTCTTGCTTTGTGAAAACTGGGAACTCTTGTATTGTAGTTAGATGTGCATGTTCAGAGACGTCTGGTACAGTTAACTCTGATATTTTCTATGCTAATGATTATTCATGGTATATTATACACTAAATATTACAATTATTTTCTATTGAATATTGGTGCATATGATACTTCATGCGGCAACCGTGTACCCTACTGACAATGGCCTCGCATCTGATTGTGCTCTTTTTTGTGATGCCAATATTGTATTCTTTAAAGGAACTTCTGTGCATTCATATTGCTGAACGATTCAAATACCTTTTGATGTCTTGCAGCTTGCGTCATCTCTTGGCCCACGCTTTTATCTCAACATTTTCAAGTGCAAACAGATTTCGGAGACTGGAGCGCAACAGGTAACTTAAATATTGTATGTGCACACATGTATAGTATTTTCCTGTGTACCTTGCCAGTGGAGTCCTGTGGCTACATTTGCGGAGCAATGTATCCTAGACTGCACTATTTCGCAGCACCCTCAATTATGTAATCTGGGCAGACGTGGGTGGCTGTTCTTAAACATCTTTTAGTTTACCTCTGTATTTTCACTTACATTGCCGATGGAGCTAAAGATTCTTCGCTATTCCTTGGAATTGGAGTATATGGAAGAAAGCAAAATGCTCATTATACTGTTTGTGCTTCTTATTTTGTGGAGTAGCAGTCAGACAACATACTCCTTGAGTCCTTGACATGATTTTTGATAGACTAAAAATAAGAGTGTGAAAACATATGGAGAAAGTTATGCTTGTAAACTATCTCAAATAATAACTAGTAAACGAGGCTCTTAAATAGCCATTACAACCTAAACAACCGATGCTATGATAATGGACAAAATGGGTTAACAACCTACGTGGGCAGGAACTAGATGCTCCTATTTTCTAGATTCCACTAACACATTATTAGGAAACACATTAGACGCTAACTAACAATTAGGAAACAAACTTTTGATTAATATTTTGGATCATAATAATCCAACAATTCTTTATGGGAAAAATTTGCGTATATTCAGCTCAATTATAGGCAGGAGATATGTTTCTTAACAATGCCATTTCTATTCAGATGCTCTTGGACACCCAAGCTGTGAAAACGATTCTTTTGGAGGTTCCTTCGCTTGCTAAACAAGTGAGTTGTTGATGTTAGAATTTCCCTTCCTTTATGCGTTCTGATTGTTTGTACGTTACTTTCGTGCTCAATTTTCTGCTTGTTGAGTTGTCTTAAGTTGGTCGTCTGGTTAAACCATCTCTTATAACCAGTTTGTAGATTTGGAAAGATGCATATAAAGATTTCCCATTACCTGGATTATTGTCTGGAATTAAATTTTGGGGACCAGTTGATTCAGGAAAATAGGGAAGATAAAGGGAGTCATGCCATGTTCTCTTTGATTGGTTTTGTTCACTCTATTTAAAGTCTCTTCTCCACCACCACTGGAACCCACATAGAATTTTGAAAAACATATACAATCAACTAGAACCGGGGAGTATGCATTTTCTAGGGGTTGAAGAAAATATAGCGTTGAAGAGGATAGTGTGGAAGGAAATAGCCGGGTAGATGATTTGAGTGTGGTTTCTCTTTTGTTTCATGATTCGATTATTATTACTGCCTTTTTTTTCCTCCAGAATACCTATTTTGCTTATTAGATGACTGTTTTGCTTTAATCTCCTTCTTTGCTATCATTTTGAATATTATTGATTTTTTTCTCCATAAATTGTCCTCGTACTCATTTTTCATGTAATCGTCTGTTTGTTATGTTACTATTATAATTATTATTTTTTATGTTTTTACGTATATACTTATTTTTCAACTTTTTTAGGGAAAAAATTTTGTAAGCATTTTTATGATTTTATGATCCTTAGTATATATAGAAATACGGTATTTTTTATGATTATTAGTATTATTATTTTTGTAAGGCATTTTTATTTTTCTTTCTTTCTTTGTTCTCATTGTTTTATCTATTATTGATGGTGATGATTCATACTCCCTCTGTTTTTTTATACAAGTCGTTTTAGAAAAATCAATTTTTTTCAATTTATATGTCGTTTTAGAGATTATTTACCTTTCTCATGTGTTCTATTTCATTTCCCATGCACATTCACTTCATTTTCTGCATATAATTGATTAGTTAGGAAGAGATAACCAATAGGAGGTAGATTTAAGGGAGCAAAATTTCCCTTTTTTAGATTTCCAATGGTTATTAATTGTACATAAATAATTGTTCTATCTTCCATTAATATTTCTTAATTCATGTGCACAAGTCTAAAACGACTTAGTATTAGCTGACCCTAATTGTCCCTAAATCATTTTGTGACTAAGGCTTTGTCAGTTCGTAATCTGCATCTTTGTGTTTGTTGTGTGTTTAGACAACTGGAGCTACTAGCTACTCTAAATTTGTTAGCCGTGAGATGAGCAAAGCTGAAGCCCTTTTGAAGGTAAGTGAATGTGTTTTTGACTTGCTGATGAGTAATCTAGCGTTCTGCTGTCGGCTGATAATCTGTTATTACCAGGTTATACTATCCCCTATGGATTCTGTCGCAGATACATATCGTGCTCTATTGCCGGAGGGTACTCCTTCGGAATTTCAGCGAATTCTGGAGCTCAAGGTATTTTTTGGCCCTTCTTTTTTCATTTAAAACTGTACATTGATTTGGCTTTGAGAGTTTTGGACTAAAATCTAGTGTCATGCCTGTGTTTAGGTTTGTCTTTTGATCAGGAGCATTTGTTTTGCATTCTACCTTAAACATAGTAATACCAACCTAATTTTTGTTATATTTATCCTCATTCCTGAATTTACTAGCTGCCTCTGAATTTTGAATGCATCAGTAGTTAAGGAATTGTTGGAACTATCTTTCAATAGTGAATACACCTAGAGACTAATAGGCGAAGAGCATGTTTGTGAGTCCACATCAGTATGTAATTAATAACCTTTCCTATTCTTTGAAATGGCTCATTTGTTGCGGCACAAAGATTTAAGAGAGCAAATGGGGTACGCAATTGATGAAGGTGTGAGATAAATGACGGTCAATAAAATGGGTTATAAGATTTACAATTTGTGTGTTAAAAATTCATTTCAAATCCAAATCTTGTCAACTCAGATGAGACAGCTCCATTGAATTGATAAATAATTAGTGAAGAGGATTACACATACCTAACAAGATCCCAGAGCTAGCTTTGTTGGTAAAGCAGCTCTCTGTCACAGTGGTTGTTCATTCATGGATCCCACTCATAAGTCACAAGCTCGCTCTTCTTATTTGTTTTACAACATCTAGACCTTCTGCTGTAGGCATAATTTTTTTTTAGTATATTTCAGTACCACGTGCTCTATAATTTATTTTATTATTCGCTTTACGATTCTACTCTTCTTGCAACAATTCTTAGAACGTTAGATGTTTACAGTTTTACTCTTCTAGCAACAATCCTCTGTTTGTCTTTCTTATCTCTACAAGTAAAAAGCCTCTTGTGATGTAGACATACACTAAGATATTGTCATACAGCGTGTTATTGACCTGAGTAAAAGGAACTTTTAGCAGCTACGTTTTATTGGGGTATTTGGCTAAATAACATGCAGTTTTACAATAGCTCTAATGTTAAAACTTTCTAACATTAATGTGTGTACGGGATGTATGAATTTGCAATGTGGTTCTTGTTCAGTTAATTCCGATCTTAGTTCTCATCTTTGAGGCAAAAGCTTACTGCGACTTTACAAATGAGCATTTTATACCACTCTGTCAAGCTGATGCTATATGATTTTGTGGACTTGAAATTTGACGTTCGTTTAAAAAATCTTCGAATAAACAGGGCCTCAAAAAGGCAGATCAACAGACCATACTGGACGACTTCAACAAACATGGGTCAAGCATCAAGCAACCATCAATGACGGCTCCATCTTCAGTACCCGTCGCCCCCACTGCACCTGGGCCGACTGCTGTCATCAATCCAGCATCGGCCTCTGTCACTGCTTCTGGGGAGGACGTGCTTGCTAGAGCAGCTGCATTAGGCCGTGGAGCAGCTACGACAGGTTTCAAGAGGTTCCTTGCCTTAACTGAAGCTGCTAAAGACAGAAAGGATGGCCCATTTAGAAAGCTCTTTAATTCCTAAGGATCTCTTATAACTCCACAACTCATCTCTTTCGCTACTGATTAAGTAAATAACCATTCATTTTTTTTCACCAAAGTTTTGCTTAGTGTGTATTTTTATATCAAGCTCTCTTTTTTATCAAGTTGTTCTCCCATTGCTTGCTTGTGCACAAAACTAGGTTTTATATCAACAGGCTAGTACGAAATTTTGCCATGACATTTCTTCGAGAAAGCTTCATAAAAGTTTTCGAAGTTATAGTACTGTATTTGAGGTGATATCAATTGCTTTATTTTTGTGGAACAAAACACAACTTATGTCACTATAACGGTTAGAACCGATATCTGATTCCATGGTTCATACTTCATACTAACTAGTACTTCAGCAACAAAGGTATGGCGTATGGGTGGACTTGTTTCAGCTGCATATTTTACATATTTTGTGATACCGTCTCATATGAGAATTAGCGAACTCTCTTTTCTTTTCTTTTCATTTCATTTTTATATATTTATTATTCAATATACGTGAAAAGTAATTAAACAGTAATCAAGTATATGAAAATGAAATGATAAGAGTAGTTTTTATAAATCCAAATGTGATCCAAATATGTTAGAAAACCTATTTGAAAAATTATTTTCACTTGATGGAAAACTATTTTGTATTGACTCGGGTTGAAGCGTGAAATGGATCATGAATGGATTTGGTACAACTTTTTGTAATTACGAATCTTGTAAATAATTGGGCATCGTAAATAGGCTTGAATTGAACTTTGAGCTTTTGGTAGAGTCGGTATTCGTTTGGTTTCGAACCCAAGTAACTCAACCTCTATAATAATGTTCTTTCTTTAGTCACATTCTTGGAGGTTAGAAGTTACTTATCATACGTGCCTTGCATGGGTATCTAATTATCCAAGGTAGCTTTAATTACCCATTTGAAACAAAATAGTATCGTGCATATACTTTGCCTGTGTGCGAATCTAAGCTTTATGGGCACCAAACATATGCTTTTGTCACAACTTTAGGGAAACTTCTAATATAAATAACTATCTTTCGGCTTTACTTTCTCGTAAGCCTTCTTTAATTTCCTCTGTTTCCGAACTTTCTAATTTGAGTAAATTTGTTTTTCTTCTCATAACCAAAATGGTAATCTACAATTTAGACGAAACTCCAGATGTTTTCATCACTCCCAACTATTACGATGACGTGTTTTCATATCGAATGGAGCAAATCAATAGTGAAGATAGCCGCAAAACGATTCGTACAATAAACCTACGGAGTGATAAACTAATGATATATGGAACACAAGTACAGGAATCCATGTTCAAGAGGTTGTATGAATCTCTAGTTTTAAGGCCGAAAGTTGGCATCTTTTACGTCAATTGCAACGGTGCTTGCTATCTTCTTGTAGCAGGGAAAACTTACAGGCTAATCCATAATGTTATCTTTGATTGGTCTTCATTTGGTGTCGTAGTCCCGAATACCGTCAACGATTCCTTGAAAAAACAACTAGAAGAAAAAGAAAAGGCGCTTGAAAATTCGAATCACCAATGTGAATTAGCAAAGATTGAAGTTGAATCTACGAAGGCTAGTTTGAAAGCTTCGAATGATGAGGTATTTGAGCTTAAAAAGGTCCAAAATGACTTGGGTTTGAAACTCCAAAAAGCATACGAAAAGGTCGCTTTGATTGATTTTGAGCTTGAACTTTATAAGATTGAATTGGAGTCATGTAAGAAAGAATCAGATGAAGTCTTAGATGAGCTTTGTAATTGCAAGCAAGAAAGGGAAAAGATGAAGTTAGAAGTACAAAAATTGCATGATCAACTTTCGTCTGAAATTTCTTCTTTGAGCAAAAGAAATTTCGATTTGGAAATGAAATCAGAAATGTTGGAAAAAGAACTCTTATCCTTGCGATCTGCATTACAATCGACGAAGGATCAGCTCGAAATCTCATATAAAACTTCAAAAGAGCTCGAGGAACGTATTTCGAGTTTTATAAACAAATGTAGACACATGGAAGAGGAGCTGAACAAGGTACAAGAACAACTTGTAGTGGCTAATAAAGAGGTGCAACGTACTATGACTCTTTTAGAGTCGTCAAGAAAAGAGGTCGAAGAGTTGCAAGATCTAATTAAGTGCAATGAAAAGGAACAAAAATGCATGGAAATACAATTACAAAAGATGATTAACCAAATTAGGTTAATTAATATGGAGGTGATGGCTAGCAATCAAAAGTTGGATCAAGTATTAGTATCAAATTTATGGAAGGAGCTTAATAATCATAGCCATCACAAAGTTTCAATACAATGCACAAAATGTGGGCACATTACTGTTGTGTCCTCCAGAGAATTAGGCATCTCGTCTTCTAGTCTTGAGATTGATGTTCATGAAATTTCAATTCTTTGACTAATAATTTCTTTATTGCGAGAATTAAGAAAGAAGGATTGTTATAATTGTGGAGTATTAAAAAAAGGAATGTAATCGCTTTGAACAAACTATTTATACAAGTACATACTTAAAGGTAATCTATTGACTTTAGGAAACCTAACAGAACAATTACAAAATATATCCTACAACGAATATTTACATATTCTATTCTATTACACCATGCAGTTGAAACGGGAGGAGGTCTGACATTGAGACTGGACCTGAAATCACCGAAGAGTATGCACGGTAGGCCTTTCGTAAAAATGTCCGCATATTGATAGTGTGAAGGGACATGAAGAACCTGAATGTGACCAAGGGAAACCTTCTCACGAACAAAATGAACATCCATCTCGATGTGTTTCGTGCGTTGATGATTAACGGGGTTGCCAGCAAAGGTAAATGGCACTAACATTGTCACAATAGACAATAGTGGTTTTGCGTAACGGACAATGTAGTTCGAGTAAGAAATTCCAAAGCCAACAAGCTTCGGCCACAAGATTAGCAACGCCTCTATATTCCGCCTTAGCACTAGAACGAGACATAGTAGGCCGGCGTTTAGAGGGCCAAGAAACAAGATTATCTCCCTAAAAGACACCATAGCAGGAGGTAGAGCGACGGGTGTTGGGGCCGCTAATCCAATCTGCATCGGTGTAGGCGCTGAGAGCATAAGACTTGCTAGGAGACAAGTGTAAACCAAGCGAGTGCGTTTCTTTGATGTATCGTAGGACATGCTTAAGAGCGGAGAAGTGGGATTCACGAGGGCCATGAATATAGAGACAGACCTGCTGCACGGCGTAGGATATGCCATGACGCGTGAAAGTGAGGCACTGAAGAGCACTATCAAGACTACGGTAAAGCGAGGCATCAGAGACGGGAAGGCCATCAGATGCACTAAGCTTGGCTTTCGCGTCAACCAAAATATGGGTGGATTTGCACATTCCAAGATCTAATTAGCAAATTTAGACCGAGAAAGGAAGAGACCAGCTGTAGAATGTGTGACAGACACACCAAGGAAATAGCTAAGCGGGCCGAAGTTGGTTATAGAAAACTCAGATTGCAACTGAGAAATGAGGGACTCTTAGAGGGCATCTATAGAGTTGACAAGCACGATGTCATCAAAATATAATAAGAGGAAGGCGGTGTCAGTACCTCGACGGAGGATGAAAAGCGAGTGATCGGATGAGCTATGAGAAAAGCCAAGGCAAGACACATAAGCCGAGAACCGATGGTACCAAGCACGAGAGGCTTGTTTAAGTCCACATAACGACTTATGGAGCAAGCACACATGATCAGGAAGTGACCGGTCCTTGTAGCCAGGAGGTTGGTACACAGTCTTAGCCAAATGCTCATGAAGAAAGGCATTCTTCACGTGAAGCTGATGAATAGGCCACTGGTTAGAAACGACAATGCTTAACACCAAACGAATAGTTGCGGGTTTTACCACCGGACTGAAAGCTTCGTCGCAATCTACTCCAACCTGCTGAGACCTGCCATTAACAACAAGACAAGCTTTATTAAGCTGCTCTAGCTCACCTAGACTTGAATTATGCTTAAACAACCACATACAATGGGTAAGATTGATATCGGGGGGATGGGGAACTAGTACCCATGTCTCATTCTTTTTTAGACTCTGTTTTTTCGTGCTGAAACGAGATGAACTGAATTAAATGAGGCTGAGCTTAATTGAACTAAATTGAATGAAGTTGGGCTGAAATGAATGTAGTTAAATAAAGAGTTAATTTTTTAAAGAGATAAGTTCAACGTAACGGACTAAAGCTGTTCTAAACTAAACGGAATAGAACTTACTAAAATTAACATGAGCTGAAATTAAGTCAGAAAGAACGAGGCCTTAGAGTTCCAAATTCGTCGTCCATGGCTTGTTTCCAGTTAGGGCCGTTTAATGCTTCAAAGGGAGTTTTAGGCAAAGAGGAAGGGTGAGCTATGACACTAAGATTAAAATTCTTTTTGAGACAAAAAATCCCGTGTTTACTTCGTGTTTGCATAGGCGTAGAAGGCACATGAGTGGGAGGGGGATGAGGCTTGCGTGAGTAAACAAGAAAAAGGGCACGAACAAGGCTTCATGAGTGGGGGCTGGTCTAACCAGGGGACTTTGGGGAGTAAACAGAGGGGACTGGACAGCAGTGGCCTCCGGTGTGGAGGGGAGATGGCCTCGAAGATGAGCGGCGGCAAGAGGATTCCACTCGGCATCAAAGAAGGAGTACGACTAGGGAGAAGTCTCTAGTTTTTGAATGGGAAAGACAGTTTCATTGAATGTGACATGGCGAGAAATGTAGATTTTATTTGAGCGAAGGTCGAGACACTTATACCCGTGATGATTCGGGGAGAAATCGACGAAGACACAAAGGACGGATCGTGCATCAAGCTTGTGTATAGAGGTCGAGGGTAGGTGAGGATAACATAAGCATCCAAAAGTGCGAAGGTAACATAAGACGGGAACTTACGATAAAGGCTAGATGTAGGAGACTCATAGCTATTTGCTTTGCTAGGGAGTATATTATGGAGATAAGTTGCCATCGAGAGGGTGTGAGGCCAATACAATGGGGGCATATGGGCATGTAAGAGGAGGATGCGTACCGTATTATTGAGGGTACAAATCTTACGCTCAGCCTTACCATTTTGAGACGAAGTATGTGGGCAAGAAAACCGAAATTGAAGACCCATTTAGCAATAAAGGATTGAAATTGGGAGTTATCATATTCCCGACAATTGTCACACTGAAACGTTTTGATCAATTTATGGAATTGAGTTTGAATGAGACGGTGAAAGTCGCGAAAAAGGGAAAAGACACCAGGCTTTAATTAAGTGGAAAGGTCCAAACAAAGTTAGTGAAATCATCTAATAGTACTAATAAATAGTAACGATGCCCAAGGTGACTCGAGACAGGCGATGTCCAAAGATTGCTATGAATAATATCAAAAGCGGTCAAAGTATTACTATTAAATGGATAGAACGGATGTGTAACATGCTTCCCAAGCTGGCAAGAATTGCAAAAACTAATATTGTTTGACCGATTACAACGTGAAGTAGAACTAAGACGATTAGTAATATTGGGGCAGGATGTCCAAGCTGGTTGTGCCAAGTAGACGGTGAAACAGCAAGGAAGACAGTTGGTGAGGAAGGTGATGGTGGCGTGAGGGGATAGAGGTCGTCAGAGCTAGTGCATCGCAGAAGACGGGTCCTTGTCTGAAGATCCTTCAAAGAGAAACCATACGCGTCAAACTCGACAAAAACATTATTGTCAATAGTACATTGACGGAAAGAAATAAGATTTTTGACAATGTTCGGGACGTGGAGAACATTACAGAGTGTGAAGGGAAGACGGGGTGAGTAAGGGTAGTATGACCACGTACAAGGATACGATGCCGATTACCGACTAAAATACTGCGAATTGTGCTCAAAGAAGAATAAGACAGAAGGTTACTTGGATTCAACATCATATGAGATGACGCCCTGGTGTCCATGTAATAGTTGTCGTCCAGTTGTTGAAGCGTCATAGTCTGCATTGTTGCAGCGATGTCAGTTATTGGGTAGGCTGAAGCATAACTAGGCTGCGCTATGAAGGCATGGTTGGGACGAGGACCAGGAATACCATCGCTGCG
The DNA here is from genome assembly GCA_028566215.1 of Silene coronaria. Lineage (NCBI taxonomy): Eukaryota > Viridiplantae > Streptophyta > Magnoliopsida > Caryophyllales > Caryophyllaceae > Silene > Silene coronaria. The sequence goes on along the minus strand of JAOWBH010144505.1, from coordinate 1,825 downwards.
AGGTGTCCAACCGACAATAGGATATGGGTAAGGTGGAATAGCCTATCCCTGTGGGTTAAACCTTGGACCCCACGACTAGCTAGGAGGCACAATAGTGGGAGCAGGAGTCATCATCTGTGATCACTGGTGGCAGCATTTGTGGCAACGCTGAAACGATTGTTGTTATTGGAGTAGTTGTTGTTCTTATTACGATAGCCACCCTGCCACCCTTGTTCTTACCTCCGCGATTGCGGTTATAATTAGAATTATTGTTGTGACTGTTGGAGAGGCACGAGACGAACCTTAATTAATAGTAGCAGCGAGGGCTGTGCTGGAGTGCTCGGATTTTGAGGCATGCGATTCCTCAAGAGTCAACATAGATCGGATTTTCCAGAAGTTAGGAAGCGGATAGTTGTGATTTGCTTGAGCTAATTGTCCAGATTAGGACTTACGGACTTAACTTAGAGAGGTGAACTTACATGATGCCTTCTATATATATATATATATATATAGATGAAATTAACGGAGTTCATCCCTAAGTGATTAGTCCATGAGTCCTCTTTAGGGCCTTTGGATCAAAGAGATTGAAGGTTGAGATTGAAGCAAAAAAAGGGTGTTAATAGCCTAATTAAACACTCTTTCTCCACCCATTCTAATTAACTACTAATCCCACACTAATTCGCTATATATAATTTATTTACCCATCCATTTCTCTCTCATCTCACACAATTCATTCCCCTCCTCTCTCAAAAACCCAATTAAATAAAAAACCAAATAAATCAAAAACCTATAAAAATCAAAACATTCAAAAACCCAAATAAACACTCCATTCTCTCTTCCTCATCACCCACTTCGACCCACCACTAGCCGAGCCGCCACCCACCACACGGACTTCTACCACCACCCGCCAATGCTCCTCACGCCGCGGCCATCTCCATCATTCCAGATCTGCCGTCTCCCTTCTCCTTTCCTCTCTTATTTTTTTTTCATTTCTTGTGGTGTTTGATGTGGTTGGTTGGCTGATGTCAGTTTTTTGTTTTGTTTTGTTATGTACTCTTTTTTTTTTCTTTTTAATGTCTTAGATCTAGTTTGGGGTCGGTGTTGTGGTTGGAGTTGTGGTGGTGGTGGTGGTGGGTTAGTTCTTATTTTTAATTTTTCTCTTTTTAATTTTTTTCAGATCTACATTATTTTTTTCAGATATGGATTTTTTTAGTTCTCTTAAAGTTACACTCTTAAAGGGCTATAGTTACACTCATAAAGGGCTATAGTTACACTTTAATTTTGTCCTCCTCATCTTTCTTTGTTAGATCTAATATTTAAAATCTCATCTTGTTATTTATTTTCTCAAATTTCATCTTGTAAATTCGTCTTATTATATATATATTTTTTAAAATTTCATTACACTCTTAATGGACGAAAGTTGCACTCATGAAGGGCTACAAATATATTCATAGAGGGCTACATTTATGGAGTGAAACTATCAAATTGAATTAAATCACTCAAAATGATAATTAAACTCACGAAAATATCTCTCAAAGTCTCGGTTTTTTTGGTGTTTTTTTTATGTTAATTTTGAACAAGAAAACAAAATGGGATATGACTCGAATCCAGCACACAGCCACCAACCCGAGCCTACGGAGATAACCCCAACACACAGCAAAGGATTCAATCCCGACTCCAAGCACTAAGAAAAGGAGGTTTTGAAATCTTCAAGCACTAAGCAAAGAAGATGGACAAGCAATTAGCTTAACTCGGTTTTTCATTCAACAAATCTGATTATTACATTGGTTGGAGACTTGCTTTTATAGGCTAAGCAATGTAATCCCCACCATCCAAAAGAAAGACA
>JAOWBH010144494.1:0-12922 GCA_028566215.1 Silene coronaria | reverse complement strand
AGGTGTGACCTAAGGGAACCAACTGATCACCACCGTCATACGACAGTAATGTCAAACTCTAGTAAGCCAATCATTACCGATAAATGATGATCAGTTGACATTTAGTAAAGAATCATCCCATGTGTATTCTATTCTAAGATTTTGACGATCATTTCTCGATCATCGTGAACGCATCATTGTTGAGGACACTTACTCCAACAATAAAATGGCATGCCCTATGTGAGAAGAGAAACAAATAACAAATATATACAATTCTATACTACACAGTAAATAACATATTTTTAGGCTTTTGAAATTTGAAAATTTTCAAATTATTAGGATTTTTCAAATTTTTATAAAAGAAAGAACATGTTTTTGGATTTTTTGAGTGCTTTTCAAATTTTTATAACTTTTTGGGTTTACATTTCTCATCCCCACACTTAGAAAGTACATTGTTCCTAATGTACATAATGGGAATGGGAAATCAATGCATGAATGTCGTGAATGCGAAATGCAATGCATGATTTAGCCAAGTGTAAGTGTATGAACTAATCTAAATGCAATGTTAAAGACTAAGTTAGTCTACAAGTGATGCATGTTATCAGTCAAATAGAGAGTTAATTGAAATTAACTCAGTTCACTTATAAATAAACTCCCCCCAAACTAAACAAAACACTATTGCTAGTGCAAAAAGTGGAAGTTCAACCATTAGTGACTATGCATGAATGCAAAGTGCACTATCTAAACTAAGTGATGCGTGCTCTTGATTAGGTACACCTTGTTGGTACTAAGGTGCAAGCCTTCCAATTGCCAAGGCTAACTCAAGATGAGTCCAAACATGACTACAACTATCATGAATTGAATGCAAATGTAACAAAGCTTAAAAGCATAAACATGAGGGGAGGATGAAAAAGGAGACACATACCAAAATCAAAGGGAAGGACGCTAAGAGCGCCATCGCCCGTCTTTGGACTTGTCATCATCCTATCATTTTCGGTTATCACTCTCTTCAACACTTTCTCCGTTATCCCTTTCCATCCCATAGTCCACACTAGAGCTTTCATAATCAAATGTCACCGTTTTTATCCTATCTTCGCTTCCTTGAGCATGAGGGAAGAGAATTTCTTGTTAAGCCCCTGATGTAGTAAGCCGTTGGGATTAATGTGGCCACGATCTACCAAGAGTTGGTAGGACGGGGAAAGGGCGGAGTAGACATCCACTCTATCTTCATGCATTCTTTGATGCATGTCTTGGAAGATGGCGGAGTTATAGTCATTGCTTGGTTGAATTTTGGGATTCGGGTGAACAAAAGGTTTTTATTGCTCCGGGTATGGTGGAATGAATATGAATTGAGATCATCATGGTCACCACTCTTGTCTCGACTTGATTTGGGATCAATATAATGAAGGAAACCAAGGATGAAGTAGTTTGGCACTACCGATTTTGGACTTCTTTTTGGCACGGCGAAAGGCATGTTTTTGAGGGGGAGGTTGATCGGTTGGTAATCTTTCATCAACCACTTCATATTCCTTTGCGCAACCTCATATGTATTCCAATGGTGGTTGTTCTGGGATTGAGTAAAATATTATGGGCTATACACTGACTTTGTTATGACGAGTGATGGCTTTAATTCTTGGGTTGACACTACTGACTTTTTGAGTTTGTGTATAGCTGGGTGTTTTTTTTTAGTTGCCTGAGTTTATAGGCTTTGAATATTTGGTAAGTTGTGTATTCTGGTATTGAGTGTTTCTATGAGGGACTATTTTAAATTGGGATCACCTGATGAGATGTAGGGCGAGATTATATACTAGTGAATCTATGTAATAAGTTCTGATTATTCTTATATTGAATAGAGTAGTAATTGGATAATTTATATACTTGTAGCTTGTGGTTTTGAAGAAAAAGAATATTTGGATTAATCTAGCTTGGATTGACCGTCTTGAGAGGTAAGGCTTTTAACCTTTTTCAAAATTATGTAAAGAGCATGTTCGGTATGTCTTTTAAATTATCTTTTGTTTTCTATCTTCTATTGTATTTTATCTATGAGGAATTTTTACTATACAATGACTTTTGAATATTGGAACATGTGACCACGGTCACACATTTGAAATGATTTTGGTATGTACAAGTTATTTCTGATTTTGGTTAGTTGGTTGTTTAGAGGGTTTAAAGTCATCTTAGACGTTCTTCGGATTCTGGACTGAAACCGCAATGAATTGAATAATTTCAGTCAAGTTTTAGGCTTAATCTCGCATGAATGCTAATGTAATTAAAAGGAGTAAGCTGACTGTAATATGAAATGAGCTTAACTAAAACTATGAACTGTAACTTGACTAAATGAAAGAGAAAGAGTCAACCAAAGCACATAGCCAATGGTTAAGGTTTTTAAGAGCCTAATCCAGCACACATCAAAGATTAGGTAACACCCTTCCAGCACTAAGCAAAGAAGCAAACTCAACCACTAAGCCAAGAGTATTTGACAGAAACAAAGTTTCAGTTGTTTTAATTATCATTCAAATCTGTCATTTGCAATGTTGCTCCTTGACTTTTATAGGCCTTTGGAGACTCATATTACACATCCAATATTGATCTAAGCGCCTTAAACGACTTGACAAAAGATTACAAACTAATAATATGAATTAGTACAAAAACAGACAAAATAAAAAAGCAATAAAGCTTAAAACAATCTAGAATCCCCTTGTTCTCTTGTTCGGTTGCATTAAATGGCTCTCTTAGCTGTTGTTGATCTCCCCTAGGCCAGTACAGTAGCAAAGGAACTCCCCCAAATACTACCTAACTTCTGAGGGGACTAAAACAAACTTATCACCATCGCTATTGTTGCATTAGTTGATGTTGCTGTTTTGAGTTTATTTTGTTGAAAGTAAATTGCTGGAAGTTGAAAGTGGATCAATAGCCCTAAGTAAAGTGATTAGCAGGACCAAATCATTTATGACTAGGTGATGTCTCGCCAGAAAATCACTCTACAAAGGCTTTTGACCTTGTACTTGCTGCAGGGCCAATAGGAGCCTGGTCCTGAACATCATTCTCTCTACTAAAACATCGAGGCACGACCGTGGAGTTCGTTGAAAATGTTTGAAAACTATAGAAATATACAAGAAATCTTGGATCCCTCCAAATTCCAAAAATGTAATAACGAACGATAATTAAAAGGGTGTATTATTGCCTCGACAACGCTCACTAGCCACTCATCTTGTAACCCCGGCATATACCACCAACCTGTCAAATGTCATTCATAAAAATGAATGCCAGAGTCAATTGGGAGTAACTCAAGCGTTCTCCAAGCCATATTATAATGTAATAACATAAGTACAATATAAAACAGATAAGTTTATCAGACATACAACATCGGAATAAATCATGTGATAACAAAATTGAAACAACCACAACTTGCCCCACTATACTACGACCAAAAATGACATCCTAGTAAAGGAAGCACGAGGAAAACCAATGACCAAAATGACGTACTGGACTTGTCCCAATGTTCTAATTTTAATCAACCATAAAACAACCACGATCTCCCGGTAAGGCTACGATAATATATGTCCTTCTCTTAAGCTAATATTGAACATCTGGAGGTTCGCCACCGACTCTCGAGATCAAAACAAATACCTGATTTAGCGTTTGCGATACAATCCGCAAACCCGAGACCCGATGCCTGGAACCTAACCGTACCAGGGTCGAGTAAGCACATAACCGTACCAAGGTCCGAATACGAGACGATCGTGACAAGACCCGATGCTTGGTACCTAACCGTACCAGGGTCGAGTAACCTCGTACACAGCGCTCGGCATATAACCATACCGAGGTCCGAATACGAGATTATAAAAACATTTGGGTTGATTAGCATTAGAACGACTACACACAGACACACCCATAGACCCAATTTACTTTCATAACAAACGTGGAGTAACCATACAGCCTAAGGGAAGATACAAGTTCATAATACGGGAATGGGAACAACACATAGAAATATAAAAATACCACCCTTTATTAACAGTGCAACCATTTTGCAACCTGTACATGTTCCAACAAATTAAAGTACATTATAACTTATAAGACTTACCGTGTCACCTGTAACAAAATAAAAATATAGCAAGATAAGTCCATATAACAATATTTTATTCCCTTTATCCAAATTGACGAGTAAATTTATCCAAAACTATCCATATTTATCAGCATAGGCCGTCTCAAGTATACCACACACTACCTAGCATCCCAAAACAATCAATAAATGTCAGTATATACTGTCTCCACTATACCACACAGAACCTAATTTTCCAAAACAATTCATATATATTAGTATATACCGTCTCAACTATAAAAAAGACTAATTAGTATTCCAAATGACTCATATAGGTCAGTATACATTGTCTCAATCATCTCGAAATATCAGTATACACCGTCTCAACTATACAACTGACAAATTAACCAAAAAAAAGATCAATATATATCAGTATACACCGTCTCAAATATAGCACATACTAACCAACATTCAAAATAAACATAATTTACAAGTAATATCGAGTAACCCGTTATTGTTACCTTTTTCTCAGTGAACTAGTCCCCCATGACTTACAATCCTTCTACCAGATCGACTATATCGGCATCTACAACCGTCTTACAATAAATAAAGCTGAAAGTATAAAGTGGTTTTGTAAAAATACGTAACTAAACTGAATTTTACTTAAAAGGGATTGAAGGAAACGTCGAGTGAGTACCATGGAATGAAAATCGTTGATAACGAATGAGAAATAGAGGACCGGGTGTGGACACAGGCCACCAACGCCGCGCGCACCCACGTGTCCCGTTTAGAGCGGCAAGGCGGCGGCACATCTCCCACGGAGCCTCGCGGAGCGAGTCACCTCATGGGTTGTTACCGATTTGAAAGGCTTAGAAACCGGTGAAAGGTTGAACAAGCCTGCATTGTGGAGTCGCCACCAAATTTTGTGGAAAATTGGAACCGCTCGACTACTTCATGTCATGTCAAGACACAAAGCAGTGACATGAACACCAAGAACTCGTCACCCTTAGCATTCTATGTCTAGAATGACTCTCGTAAGCCCACGAACACGGATGTTCACAAGATTACAAGTAAGGGGTGAGCGTACGTGTTAAGAAGCTCTTTAATCGAACACAAAACCCCGTCCGCCTCAATAACGGTCTCTACTAATGGTTGGGAAGTTCATTAATACTTCATATATCGTCGGTTATATGCATGCTATGCAACAAACATTATCTTAAACATGTGAATTATTAATCTACGTCGGCGAATTAACAAATAGGAATTAGTGGTCGAGTCGGGATTTATGGACATTACATGCGTAACACATAAAATATGAGGAATAAATACAAGAGAAATACAAAAATGGCGTATTTAAGTCACAAGGATGCAAAAAGGGGTTTCGAAAAGAATTAAAGAATTAAAGAAAAATAAAATAAATGAATGAGATAAAATAAATTAAGTGAAGTAAATAATTAAAATACAGAACACTAGGTGATATTAGCATGTACTAGTTGGTTATACGTAAGTTAATAGAATTAAATCGAGCAATTTAGAGTTCAGAGGCAGAAGCGAACCCAGAACAGGTGCAGCCAGTGATGCGCTCTCTGGATGAAGCGCATCCCATGGTGCGTCTGTTCTCGGGTTGGATTCAGTCTGTGAAAGTCAGAATCGCAATCCGTTAAGTTCGTTGGGTTAATTTAATCGGTTAATTACTATCTAATACTCGAGTGACGTATTTTAATAAGTTTTTAACATATGTAGATCATCCTAAGTTATACTATTGTCAATTATAAGGATTATAAGACAAACTAAAGACAAAGAATCGATAACTATAATTACAAAATTTGTATACAAATTAAAGGACTATAAACAGATCAAATCATGTACACTAGGCCGAATTTGCGTTAAGGAAGTCAGGTTAATTTACAATAAGCATGTACGAAGTCGAATTCGAGATGTTCGATATTATTTACCTAACCTCATAAATCCGGACTCGAGTTTGAATGACGAAAACCAATCGGTATTAGTTACCAACGATTTAAATCTAAAAGGAATTTAAGAAATAGGGTTTAAAAGTCAGAATGAAAAGGATGAACGAAAGGAACTAGAGGACAAGAACCCTCTGGAAGAGGCGCAACCTGTGCTGTGTTCTTTTCAGAAGGCGCATCCCCTGATGCGTTTCTTCTCCATCCAAAACCTCTGCTGACTTCGTAAACAACTATGTGACATAAATAACAAAATTACAGTGAAATAAAATCACAAAGTACAAAAGTTGGGATATATACCCTCAGACTTACATGTTAGCGGTACGAGGTTTAACTAAAATTGTCTTTTAGAGGTAACTCGACTCGATTAATGTAGATGAAAGTGACTTTGTTTAACAAAGAAATTAAAATGATTAATTGAAGTTGATTAAGTCGACGTGTAGTGGTATAGGGGGTCGGTCATGCAAAACGTGATGGGTACTCGAAAGGATTTGAGCTAACGTGGTCGAATAGATCAAGCATGTTTATGTCGTAGCAAGAGCACTTGGTCTAGAATGCAAAAAGAGAGAATAGAAGGGCGGACACTCGCGTGAAGAATATGAGATATGAAGGCCTCTATTTATACTAATACGAGATATGGAGTTTAGGAAAATGAATCGACGGAAATAAGGAAATAAATAAGGCAACTTTAATTTACTGCGCTGAGACACGCCCGGGAAGAGGCGCAGCCATGGCTGCACATATTCCCCAGGCTTGTATTGCGCAGGAAGACTCACCTAGGTTTCGTGAAGGGTAAGCTTTGTATCTTTTAAGATATTTTTGACCCAAATTCCAAGATAACAACATATTTTTCGACATTTTCCGGATTATTCCGTCTCGGGACGAGATGGGTTTCGAATTTTTGGACGGTTTTGCCCCCGGACTTCGATTTGACTCTAATTACTTACAAAATGACCGTATCGGCACGTATATGACGACCAATAGAAGGACACGAGTATTTGAGCTACCACTTGACGACGTATTTATTAAATGTCATAAAATCGCACCGTTTTCTAAACATGCGGCCCAATCATCACTGGGTGTTTGGTGGGAGGTGCAGAACAAAGTGTCTATAGAGCCCCCACTTTAACTGAGGCTTGGACAAGAAGAAAGTCAAAGTATAGCCTTCAAGTCAATCGTAGATTACAGCCTAAAGACTATGGCGATGCGAGGCGACTCAAGGGGACTGAGCCAAGGACTTGTCGTCGGGAATAATTTAGAGTTTTTCGACTATTGGGAGGGTCGTTTAAAGTCCATTAGACTACGTAAAGAAGCTCGCCAACCATAAGAAGGAAACATACCCGAGACCTCTACTAAAAGGACTTCGTCTGGCGTTTAAATCGTCTGTGTTGAAATGGCTCGGGACGATTTGCGTTGTACTGGAGCAGCTCGGAGCTCATTGCGCTGTATTGGATTAGCTTATAATGACTTGCGTTTAAATTGATAGTTGGGAACGGCTTGCGTTGTACTGAAGCAGCTTGGAGCGTCGACTTCGTCTGGCGTTAAAAATGATGGCTCGGAACGGCTTGCGTTGTATTGGAGCAGCTCAGAGCACCTCGCGCTGTATTGGAGTAGCTCGGAACGACTTGCGTTGAAATTGATGGGTCGGAATGGCTTGCGTTGTACTGGAGCAGCTTGGAGCGCCGACTTCGTCTGACGTTTAAAATTGATGGCACAAAATGGCTTGCGTTGTACTGGAGCAACTCGGAGCGCTGACTTCGTCTGGCGTTAAAATTGATGGCTCGGAACGGCTGGCGTGGTACTGGAGCTTGGAGCACCGACTTCGTATGGAATTTAAAATTGATGCCTCGGAACGGCTTGCGTTGTACTGGAGCATAGTAGTTTGATGAACTGAGATAATAGACTCTCGCTGGGGAAATAGGGCTCTATTGCCAAACTCAACGAGAACATTTGCTAATTTGTCTTTGTCTTTCTTCATCAAATTTGTCTTCGTCTTTGATATAATGCTATTGATGAGAAACCGTATTGAATCGAAAAAATATCCGTTGATGGTTTGGTAAAGCCCCCAGTTGGAGCGAGCTTTGATGTTGACAACTATCTTCATGGTTAGTGGCCATACAAATTTGCAAAGCACAGGAACACATATGTACATAATCGATTAGCACGTAAGCCATGTAAGCAATTATCATGTAAGCAAGGTTTTGAAAGATTGTCTTTGCAAATTGTTTTAAAAGTCAAAGTTAGATCATTTTGCAGAGTGTTATGAATATTTAATGGGCTCTAGATGCATGCTTGACATGACATGGATTAGCGCTGACTTTATATGAACGCAGACTGACTGACGTGAAAGTGATATAGACGGATGAACGCGAAAGACTTAGGTTTAGCATGACACAAGGATGACGCGGACGGGTTTGGCCTAAATGCGTAACCCATGGCCAAATATGAGTCACAACGTGTGTTAATTCCGAAGTTAGAAGTTCTTCGTATACTTTGCATAAGTATTGATAAGGTGTCAATTGAATATATTCTTCAGACATCTTTTACCATTGTTGTTGATAGATGCTTTCTTGAGGGATGAAAATTCAGAGAATCGACCTAATACCTTATCATTGTCCGGACCAAACACTGTCTTGACTCAACACATGACTCGGGAATTTGACAAAGGAGAAACTAGGCGACGCCCTAAGGAAGAGCCCCTAGTAGAAATGTATAGGAATGGAGTTTTGGTCAAAATGTTTGTGTTGGTTGATTTCGTAATGGTTGAAAGGGATGTCGATTTATTGAGTTTGAGAAAGTTGATGATTTAGGATGGTTGTGAAAAGGGGTGGTTGTGCCCTTTTTAGAGGACTGCCTACGTATTCACGCGTTGTGAAATCAAACCAGATCTTAGTTCTGAGTGTGTGCCTAAGCCAGGTGTTAGGGCCTTAAGTGCATGGGTCACGTGGGTAAATTCCTTTTGGTGACTCGAAGAATCGATTTGACGTGGTCCCACCTTGATCATATACCAAAGAGGTATAGTTTATAAAAATATTCCTTGTCATGTGAGCATATTAAAAAGCGGACCCTAAGGATGTATTGGGTATATCCCATTCTAGGTAGCAAAGTATTTGAAAACTCCGTGTCTGGGTTAGGGAAAAAATGGCTTGGATATCTGGAAAGTGGAGTTTGGAAATAAAAGGCTTTACACGAACAAATCTTTGGAGTTTGATTTTGTGCAGTTGTGGCTTGATAAGAGTTATAGCTAGCGTTGTGGAAGGAAATAAGGTCTCAGGCTTGATGTAACAAGAGCACAAAAATGGTAGGTAAATTGGTGCGTGTTCAAGTTTTCATGTCTTGGGCCCTATAAGTTGGGTATACTTAACGAGCTTGAGGGGATTCTCAAAATTCCTAACTATCTCTCTGTAACGGTCTCGAGAAGGACATATGTTGTATAAAAGGCTTGTGCGTGGTGCTAACTGGCCATTGACATTTCTTGTCTCAGGTTTTAACCTTTGACTTTTGGCATTGGATAACAGACATCTTTGAAAATCAGACTCGGATTATTTCGTCCGAGATCTGCCTTGCTTTGCCTTGGACTTAGATTCAGATCTTAGTATGAGATTCGTCTTTGTATTGCTTTGGATATCGTCCAATTTTCTTTTGAATGAAATCTTGGTCTTGAATTGGCACGCTATTTGGCATTTTTGTGACGTGTCATAGTTTGATGAACAACTTTGGCGGGTCCTTTACTCATACTTCTGGTCACGATTGAATTCACAACCATTGTGGAGCTCTAATCCAATAGATCATCCTCCAGAAGCATCGAAGTATTGAACCGAGTATCATATTTTGCTTGTTGATATGGGTCAGACTAACACTTTTTATGTGAAATAGGTTGGTCTTTTGTCTTTTTTAGATGCGATTGTTTTTGTGGGGAATGAGCTTTCCTTCTGTCATGGATCATTAACAAGGAGACGGTTTGGATTCGTCCTAAAATCTCTCTAAGATGTGCTCGCACTAAATTGGGTTATGTTGACAGGTCTCTATTACCAAACATGGAGTAGGAAGGAAATGACACGGAGTTTCGGGCACCCTGCAAGTAGGAACGGAATATCACTCAAGTGTACTCATATTGACTTGTCATGTTTTGTTATTTTATTAAAATTTCTCAAATCAATTCTCGTTGTCACAGGAAAAGGCAAAGGAAGATAGAAGTGTATGTGAATTGAAAATTTCATTGTATTTCATTTGAAACGAATAGAAAGATAGACTCGAGAATAAAGTGTGACTCATGGAATAGCCCCCCAAGATAGACTCGAGAATAAAGTATGACTCATGAAATGACAATGGAAACTAGAGTATTTGTGGGATAGATAGCCTAAGACTCGGACCGGGACTCTGACTCAATCCTAGATCCAAAGTCGTAATCATCGGCCCATGCTTGAACACTTTCTCTTCCAACAACTAGCTTTGATATTTGGCCTTGAGTATTCATCCATCTGAGCACCTCATCCTCATTGTTTGGAACACTAGAAGGATAACAGTCCATGCGACTTTCCTGTTGTTGAAGAGTGAGACACCCATGAGGGTCGTTCTTCTTTTTCAAAAGATCGAGGTTTGATAAATATATCTCGCCATGATTGAGCATATATTGAATGACAGGTTTGAGCTTGTAACACTTTTCAGTGTCATGTCCGTGCCCTCTATGGAAAAGACAATATTGAGATTCATCCAAAAAATGACTTCTCTTCTCGGAACTAGGATCTGGAGTTGAACCCATCGGCTGGATTAATCTTTTGGAAACTAGTCTTTTAAAGGCAATGGTATAAGTTATGCCCAAGTATGATAATGGCTTTGGCGGATGCATGGCCTTTTCTAGCGAAGATTCCACCAATTTCACTTTTGTTATGTGGATTGTTTGCTCACTAGGAGTTGGTGCAGAAGATGAACCTCCTTGTATGATTTCATTGATGCAAATAATTTCTGCTGATAGTTCATCGATGGTTTTAATGCCACTTTTCAAGTGAGAGGCATAATTTGGGTGACGACAACTGATAACATTTGAAACTAATAAAACCTCTTCCGAATAAACGGATATTTGTGAGTCGGTTTTTCTTTTTCACCAAATAATTGGTGGAGGGTCCATTGTCTACATCAGTGAATTTTCCTTGAGGTTGCCCAATTTCTGTGTCTTAACTAGTTAGGAGCGAGACAAAAATCCGCTCATCTTTAATTCTATTTTGTATGTCATGCCTGAGTTTGTAACACTTTTCGGTACCATGCCCGTTGCCTTGATGATATTGACAATATAAATTGTCGTCCCAAAAATTGTTCTTCTTTTCTGGTGCCGGATCTAGGGTAGGACCAATAGGATGTAGGAGACCTAAAGAGGATAATTTCCTCAAGGCTTAAGCATAAGGTATGTCTATATTGGTAAACAACCTTGGTGGATTCCCATATTTCTTTGGCGATGGATCCATGAGGTTCCCTTTAGCGATTTTGACTCATGGGTAGGAAGAGCGCTTAGAACTTGGGATGAATTATGCCCTCTTTGTCGCCATTTCTTCAACATTGTCAGTTTTAGGATTTATTTGGACACCCTAATTCTCGGGAAATCGCACACCGACCTTTTTAATCATTTCAACAAATTGGTCCTGAAGTGTAGTGAATTTACTCATCATGTTGGCAAGACGGGTATTGATATCGCTAATAGCCCGTTCTAGCTTGGAAAATGAATTATTGATGGCAATAGAAAGCATGAGCATGCCGCTTAAGGTACCATCTTCATTGAGAGACATATTGGTGGTGACTTGAGATGCGTCATGACTATGTTGTCGATCAACCGTACTTGCAGGATTCCTACTTGACAGAAATGACATGCATTACAACTCGATTTGGCATGGGATCACGCAAACTAAGGCAACGAACAAAGAGTGGACGAAGGAACACACACGAGGATAAGACACGATAATTAGACTCGACGTGTACCACAAGGTGCGTGCTTGTATGGCACTCGAGTGATGTGCGTGATGCTCGGTAGAGGGACGAGAAGTTTTAAGACTTTTGATATTTGACATATGTTGCCTAACCGGTCGTTGTGTGTGACCAAACTGACTCGATGTGTACCACAAGGTGTGCACGTGTATGGCACTCGAGTGGTGTGTGTGTGTGATGCTTTACAGAGCAACGAGGAATTTTAAGACTTTTGGATATTTGAAATGTGTCGCCTAATTGGACATTGTGTGTGACCTTTCAGAGTGTGACTCGTGGTGTCGGGAAATGACTTGAGATGAAGGGTCCGAAATAATGGCGCAATGCCTTTGAACTTGACTCGGACCTCGATGACCCAAAATTTAAGTGAAAACGGGTTTATAACCTGACGGAAATTTGACTCGAAGACAAACTATTTGAACTAATTAGAGTCCATTTATTTTGCAAATTGTACATTTTGAAAATTAACTTTTATTTTACATAACATAAAAAAAACAATTTTTTTTACTATTATTATTCATTATTATTATATTCAAAAATTCAAAAAAAAAAAGAACAAATGAAAATTTTGAAAGAAATTTGACATTATTTTGTTTACAAAAGGTGATAAAATTAAACTCGGAGGTCATATAGCATGTATACATACGAACAAACATTATAATGGTTTGCAAAATGATATACACGGGTTTTAGTTTATAAGGGTGGTGGCCACACCAAGCAATTAAACTCCGATCTGTCACTATGCCGAATAAGTCCATCAATAACGGTCAGATAATGCAATTACCGTTTTTAAATATAAACACGGAACCGTTATTGCAACGATGGTTGTTAAATATATATATATACCATAGTTGTACAAACACGCGACCTTTATATAACATCAATAACGGATCTATAATACCGTTATCACAACTCAAGAACGGTTATAAAACTGTTGTTAAATATGTTTATGGCAACGGGT
>JAOWBH010144483.1:0-12923 GCA_028566215.1 Silene coronaria | reverse complement strand
AGGCTTCACCGGGGAGTAGTCTCCCTGAACGTCTAAAGATCTACCATTTGGTGGTTGACGAACAGATATGGGTTTCAATGATGGCCTACTCCACTGGTCAGCAGAGCCTTCATAAGGCTTAGGCGACACCGGCTTTACAGAAGAAGTGTTCCATTGATTGTTGGGAACTCCATAGTCCTTCGCCATTTCCGACTTCAACTGGTTGTTGGGAGCTCCATAATCCCTTGGAGACTCGGGCTCCTCACCGTAACCTTTTGAAGAATGGTACTCAACGCGAGGAAGATTGTAAGGCAGGGCGTCGTAGATTGGGCGAGATGATGTCTCCCATCGGTTCTTAGGAGCTTCATAATCTCTTGGTATCTCCGACTTCAAACGAGAGTTACCTGATTGGTTTGGGACACCATAGTCGTTTTGTTGGCCATAGGGATCACCATAGTTCCTCGAGCCAGCATACGTGTACTCAACATAATAACCTCGCCTACCGTCACCCTTTGAAGGAAAGTCGCCAACTCCATAGTCCTTTGTTGTGTTTGGCTTAGCCGGAAGGCCATAGAGATCCCTTACAGGCTCGGAACTCCATGTTGTGGTTGAAGTTGGACCATTAACTTCATCAAGTATTTTTGTGATGAAGTTGTCAAACTCTCTAGGCCGACCATCCTTCTCCGCCTTCATGGTTGAGTAATAGGCATACCCCATGGCTGAAGGTCTACGAACCTGTTGAACCCGTTCTTCAACTCTCGTGACATATGTACGAATGCCAGGACCAGCATCGTAGCCAACAGACACAGGTTTGCCATAACTAACAGCATAATCGTATCTTGACATTTATTTTCAGGGGTTTTCGGTGTAGATTTATTGTTGGTTTTCTTCTGGGATGATATAGTTTAGATTGCTTGCTTTAAATAGAGAACTCAGGAACATATTCACCTGGTAACAGAACTGACAGAGGATTCGACAGCTGTCGAAGTTTGGAGAACATTTCAAGGTTCTCTCTTATCATATCTTTTCTGTATATACCAGATGTTAGGTTTAAATTCTGCAAAACAGTGAAGATTCCGAAAACAGAATAAAAGAAGGTAAGGTGTGTAGAAGAAGACAGCATTTCTGTAGGAATAATGGCTACTGTTTTTCTACCAACAGGGACAAGACAGTTCGTCGTAGTATTCAATTCTGCGAAAAAAGATCTTATTAACATATATATCTACTACCAGTAATACAGATTCTGCAGCATTTGTTCAGTACCGCCTGTCCACCTGACAGTTGCAGAAAACACACCTTGTTCAGATGAACGCTTAACAGAACTCATTAATCGAAAATTCCACATGCATCAGTGGGATAGAAGGAAAAACCGATTTCAAAATTTAACTGGACGACGGAAAAGCTTGAACTTTTAGAAATTTTGAAGAAATTTTCTTAACAATCTAAATATTAACTGCCAGGGCTGTGTTCCTGAATGCTACATTCTAGCAAAATGTTCAGTTACATCCAGAGGATTCGAGCAATCGAAGTTTGGAGAACATTTCAAGGTTCTCTCTTATCACATCTTTTCTGTATAACCAGATGTTAGGTTTAAAAATACTGCAAAACAGTGAAGATTCTGAAAACAGAATAAAAGAAGGTAAAGCGTGTCGAAGAAGACAGCATTTCTACCAACAGGGACAGGGCAGTTGGTCATAGTATTCGATTCTGCAAAAAAAGATCTTAATAACATACTGTATAAATCTACTACGTGTACTGCAGAATCTGCTGCATTTGTTCATTACCTGACATTTGCAGAAAATTCACTCATGTTCAGGAAAACGCTTAATCTCTCAATAATCGGAAATTCTGTACGCATCTTTGGGATAGTCGTAAAATAACAATTTCAAAATTTAGCAGGACGACGGAAAGGTTTCAACTTTTAGAAATTTTGAAGAAATTTTCTTAACATTCTAAACATTAACAGCCAGGTTGTGTTCCTGAATGCTACATTCCAGCAGAATGTTCAGTTACATCCAGAAAAGATATTTAAGTAACAGTAAGGGAATTTTATCTGCAGAAGGGATTGATCCCAAAGCTCATACATAGACCGGAATCTGATCATTTAGATTTTCAGATAAGATGCCAGAAGAATGAGTGGACGAAGCCAATTAGATGCTGTTGAATTTACCTAGCAGCATCTCCCGCGCAAGACGAATCTGCAAAGCAGTATAATAGCATTCCTAACTGGACACAAATGTGTCCACCCGAGACCCAATTTAATTAACTTAAGTCCGGAATAGACTAGGACATAAAAAACTCGATGTTGACCCGACCCAATCCACTCGAACAACATGACCCATCCAGAAATTACTTGATTGAGATTAAGAAATATTTATCTACCTAACAAGTGACAAACCTCAACAAACACAACCCAGGATGACCTAGATCAGACCAGATCAAACCGTACTGTAACTATCACCTAGAAAAGCTACCCCAAAATAGGCCGGAAATGACCCTAGAAGTGACCAGAGCAGAACTAACTTAATGAGTCAGTTTCCTGCAAGCACCAACTTTGAATGATCATTGCTTAATGAGTCAGTTTCCTGCAAGCTACACCCATCTGCGAATGATCATTGCTTAATGAGTCAGTTTCCTGCAAGCACCAACTTTGAACCACACCTAGGCTGTTTCCCATGTATGGTTAAGGGGAACTGAATCGAGCTTCAAACCATAAAACAAGCATTCAGAGCGATTTCAAGTTTTCTGTGGTGTTGACTCTGTTGAGGCACACATTTTGATAGCCTTGTAAAAAATACACTTGGTATACCATGTATTATTGAATTGTACAGTTAAATGAATGCATACATTTACAAAAATTATACAGCCATAAACGGCGTACCTTACCATTAATCGTCTGATGGGGAAAAAGTTGGAATATTCTGCGTATCACTAGATAACAAACGGTAAATAGTCCTGTCAGTAAAACTTCTGTAAGGATCCTCTTTTCTCTTCTTGAGTAAATAAGCTATTCTTGATTCTATTTCAGATTTTATCTGAGCATACAATTTTTCTGCACTCTCTTTATCTTTTAGTAGCTCTTGCTTCCCTCGGGTTTCAATCGGCTTCCCAAAGAGGTAGTAAAAGCGACCAGGAAGTTTGGGGATAACTCCAGGAAGGACGAGGTTTTCATTGGCAACTTCCCCATCCGCAACATCCCTGCAACCAGAATATGATGCAATATTCATCAGAAATACTGTTAACTTCTTCATATGATCCGCATATTGCTGTATTCATCGGAAATACCATTAACACTTTCATGCAGTCCTGGTATTATCTGTAATCTTCGACTAAGAGATCAAACAGTCGCCTCTAGAGGCTAAAAGTGGGTATTCACCATCACCCTACGTGTGATGGTCCGCACACAACGCACCTCCAAACAATAGGAAGACAAAACCCACGCATGAACATTACAAAACATTTGGATCCGGGTTGAACCTTACGCAAAACCACGACTGCTTTAACATTGTTAATATAAACTAACCGACCTTCACTTTCCACCATAGTTATAATGCGATCCCATCAAATTGCAACAGAAACTACATCTCCCAAACAAGCCAAAAAAATTGATAAAATCACTTTCATTAGGGTGATGTATAAGTATCTGCAGCGAAATGTAACATAGAGACACAAAGTCGTGTTATATGCACCATATATTATTTTTACTTAACGTTTCAATAATCTACTAGAAAGCTTGCAACTTTTAAACCAATTATCGTAAATCATGTACACATTCTGAAATTGCTCCCGTCTCTGATCTTTCCTGAACATTTCAGGAGTCGTCATTATCATTATCATGTATTTACTGAAAGAGACGCTTCAGTAATAAATGATAATGGTAGAAGGGGGTCTTTACCTGACTCTTGCCATTTGACTAGTGCTTTCTCGTATAAAATCATTCACCACAGGGATTCTCATGAGATCATCCTGGTCAAGGACGAGCTGCAAAACCAAACATTCATATTAATTCTTCGTCTAATAATAATGTTTTTTTTTTTAACTCTTCCCTTATTTCATATAATTGATACTGTACATATTAGTTAGCAAACGAAATAATGAAATCGAAAACAAGCAGCCCCAAATTCCAAAATGAAATGGGGTCGGCTAACATGAGTACATTGAATACCCTTTGGTTTAAAAGGAAGCTAAGAGGTTACCTCTACTATATCATCCTCTCCCACAACTCCAAACGGTACAATGGTAGCTCCGAACTTTGCAGCCATCCGCACAAATTCTTGTCGTTCAGGCCAAAATAACTTGTATTCTTCACCCTGACAAATAACAAATAGCCTAAGTACATTTAATGGGACAATCATAATCACCTGTTGGAATTAGCCATATCTATTTTCCAGTTCTAACTTCGACTTTTTAGTGTACTATTTATAGATTTTAAATTGACGGTTCATTAATTTTTCATGTCTCATTCTACAGAAAAAAATTGAAACTGCAAAGTTAATTAAAAAATTAAGTAATTAATAACATGAAATGTGTATTTTAATGAAACTATTTTTATACGAATCTAATGATATTATTTTATAAAGTTTTTAGCAACATATTTTTTAGCCACGGTATGTTTTATAAATTTCATAAGAAAATAGCCAAATCCTGATAGCAGAATTCTACTCACCCTGCGATGGAGAGCCTCTCGTGCACCACCGGGATAAAGAAGTATATGTGACTTTGTCGAAAGCAATTTGTAAAAGTTCTTTGCTGTCACCGGTGTTGCACCGAAAACTTTGGTGTAATCAAGATATGACAGTTCATTTGAAGAGGTTGGAGCAAATAATTGTGGATGAGCTAAACCGCGAACAAGGATTTTTTTCTCATTTAAGAATTGTCCTACTAAGCCAGAAAGTTCAATACCCGCTAGCATATGATAACCGACCAACAAAACAGGGCCTTCATTTGGAACTCCGGCGAGACCATGCACTATTTTCCCGTCTTCTAAGGTTGAGAAGAACACAGGACTAGTACAATACTGCATCATCCTGCACCCCATGAGTTACAATGTCAGTATAACTAATTAAAATAGGATTTTCAACCTGTATATGTGCAGGAACTGGTGCCTCCCTAGAAATGAGAGAACATTTACACAAACTTATTTGAGACCGTCTTACATGTGATCCCAATCAATTAACCATGTAACAGAATGAGTAATATATAAAGGGTCTAAGTTGGTCTCACGTGCAATACCGTCTCATAAAGTTAATGTGTCATCTGACTGAGTATTCTTTCACATATCCCTTGACAAAAAAAATCAGACATAAATGCAAGTTTCTATTACCCAGTAAGGTTCTCAAAATCAACTTTGAATTCTTGCAGACTTGGAGGGACAAAGTCAGTAACAAAATCTAGCCTCTTTGAACGACGATATTTATTGGTGGCTTTGATGACTGTCAGTAGATTAATGCCATCTTCCTGTGTCAGAATACGAACCATTTCATCAGTACACATTAACATCCAAAAGAACATAGCACTGTCTGTACTCTATTCAAAACCAGTATTATACTACTCTGACTCTCCGAATAAGACCTGACATTGTTTAAAAGAATAAAAAAGTTTAGGAATATCGTTACATTTTAGCAGGGAAGGCTCGTACTTTTGGTTTAAGATAGTAACTAAGTAAAAATGGCTCCTAATACAATCTATGTTCCCATTTCAGTTTACAGTCAATTGGGATCAACCTTCTCTCAGCAGAAAAGAGAACGTACCAGCAAAAGTGTGTGCCCATTGTCTTTAAAGGTTCGAGATTCACAATTCTTGAGCAAACGTGAAAGCCTTTTTGCTTCATCTTCACTTGGAAGCATGTTATCCTTCCCACTGGTAAATCAAATACACATACTGATAAGTAATAACATTCAACTGCCATCGTCAATAAGTAAACACATAGGAAAAACAGCATCAGCACAACCCCGCAGCAAGGCAAAGAAAAGAATGTCATCATCAAATAAGATAATCACAACTTCTGCATTCAATTTTTACAACGCATCAAATTTTCGCACAATTAGTCAAAAGGGACGATAATACACAAGTTGCACAGAACCTGGCAACCACAAGTACTTCGGCTTTGACAGCATGCAGTCTGGAATTTGTGTAATCAGCAGCTGATTTCAGGAGCTTTAACTTCCAAAGAAGAGTATCCTTTGGTATGATCTCTGATATAACCTAAATTAAAAGGATATTGTTCGCATTACATTTTAGTTTATTGATGACAAACAATGTCCGCATTAGAAAGAAAGGGAGGTTTTGCGATTACACGAGATTCTTACAGAAAGGCGGGGGAGCAAAGAAGTTAGATTTTCAGACAACTGCTGAAATGCTGGACCAGAAGGAAGCTTCTTATCAACATTGCTCATTGCCATCTTTACTGGCTCACCTGGATTATTGTATAAATTAGAATAGAAAATTCAAAACAATCAAACGATGGGATAGCCGGATAGTATTAGTGTATTACATTTTCAACTGTCAGCCAAATAGCATACAGTTGATGGGATCAACAACCAAGCCCTACACAAGGATTCTAAGAAACGGTGAAAAAAACCAAGAACCTATTTGCACATTAGTGTTACAACAAGGATCATCGGCAATAAGTACAAGAGATACTTCACTAAGTTGCAGAGTCCTAATTATCCCGAGGGTGATGAGGTGCCATGACAAATTCGGTTAATTCAAAATTCACCCCAGTTCCAGAATGCAATATTTCTTCACCACAGTTTAAAATTTTGCATAATAGATCCTAAAAAATGGAACATACCCATTATGAAGCTGAGGAGATAAGGGACTGTGCCGTGTAGTTCATCAGGCAGTGCCTCCAAGATAGGAAAAAATGGTTTAAGCTGACTCCTGTTCACTGATGTTGCTATCAAGTACCAAAGAAACTGTCAGTCTGTCAGTAACCGCTGCTTTTAACTCAGACATGCAAAATCAAATTAACAAAACTATAATATAGCTCTGATGCTTACCGGGGTTGGCAAGTATTAGAACCAAGTCGATAGTTGGACAACGAGCAGCAAGAGCAAGTGCTAGCGATCCTCCAAAGGAATCGCCTACCACATAAATCGGCTTGTTTGGAGATAAAGCATGCTCATCTCTGACTGTTTTTTCAACAAACTCAACCAGTCCTTCACACGAAAAGAAGGGAAGATTTAATCAGTATTGTTTTCCTGGAAGCCACCCTAGTGCACTATTGATATACAATGTCACAACTCGCAAACAAAAAGACTACATCCAAAAAAATGGCCCCACTAGCTTAATACACCCTAAAAGCCCACTTAAGACTCATATGCCAACAGTATAGAAGAACGGCTCAACTGACCGAGAAAATTAGGGACATCTTCAATTTGTGTCGTTTCAAACCAATTTCAGAAAACAAATATCAACTCTACTACTAAAACAATGAATCAAACCCCAGTAACACCTAACAGTAGTCTTACACAATGAAAAACATTGGACATAAGACTTGTTGGTACAGAAGGTTGGTTGATCTCATCATTAGTGGCGACTCACAACTCACAATAACGTTGTCTTCATAAAAGAGGGCGTATCAAGAAGTATGAACCTTTAAATGGTGTCCTGTCATAAACAGGAATGTGCAGGCAACGAACTTCAAACACCCTGCAATAAAAGTTTCGAATTTTATAGCAGCACATTCTTCACCAAAAACATCCTTAATGACCAAGAGACAGCAGAGCAAGATTCTGATCACATGATATAATAACAACATTAAGACAGTAATTACAGAAGACGAACCAAACTTACTTCCCCAGGGGCTTATGATGCATAATGAGACCCAACCCAACACCATCCATACCTGTAGGCATAAGACAAGTATATCAGGCCAAAACAGATCAAAACCGATACTTGGAAAACCGACATGACCCTTTTATCAAAACAAACACTGTCATCACAGTATTTTCTACAGTTACCGCATGAGCGACATTTGTTCATATAATCTGAAAGTTTTACAACCACTATAACTTCTAAAAGAAAGCACATCAGCAGCCTGAGGCAAAAAATTACCTGGCAAAAACAGAAGCAATGGTGAATCATCTAACGGACGCCCACATTCGACAGGACAAAACCACCTAGGAGGTCCACCATCCGGCTTTATCATCTCCCTCGAAATATCAAGATAATCCTTCATACTTGCACTCCCATACCCATCATCCCAAAGCACTTCCAATTCCACAGGACCCAACTCCCTATCCTTTCTTTTCTCCCCAACTACGCTACGTAAATTCCCATTTTGCCCCCCAACTCCAAACCCCATTTTCTCATTCTCCTTAACGGCAGCAGCACCATTCACACTAACTTTATCCCGATACACCACCGTCGACTCCTCTCCCCCTAAATTACACATAATCCTACCTTTAAACCCAGTTACACAACCTAAATTTCTAGGAAAACATGGAGATTGTCTAAAACTAAGCACAGAAGCCATAACTTTATTCAATTAGATAACACACCACAACACAACACCCAGGAAAGAAACACTAATTATTTGTTTTTTGGTGTAACGGGAGCGACAAAGGCGAATATGATGCTTAAATTACTGCATATAATCCTATATACATCAAAATTTAACAGTACTCAATTATCAACTAATTGATAAAAGTTCAGAAAACACTCTAAATCTTTAATCTTTAATAAAAAAGAAGCAAACTTTTCACAGCATTCAGATTACAACAGCAATACACAACAAATAAGACTTCTGTTCTACTGATACAAGTAAACTCTAAAACTACAAACTACAAAATGACATTTAATACAGGAAGTTCCTGAGGTACTCTAAGTAAGCGATATTTTAATAAAAGGTAAACAAATAATCGGGATTGCGTAGTTTAATATGTTCCCATATGACAGGAACCCATTACTAAAATACTAGGTAAAATCCAACACTTTGATTGAAAAAGAAACATAATTTGGACATTAATGATGAAAATAATTGATGGGTATTGATTAATTGAATAAATGGTTGAAATTTAAACAAGTAATTTGAACTTTTGGATGAAAATGAAGCATGTGAGAAAATGGTGTGGAGATGATAGTAGAAACATGGCTGTCTGATAGCCAGAGCATAACGTACATTGAAATTCCAGTACTTGTTGTTGCTCACTTGTTCTCTCGTTCAATTACGAGAGAACCAGTATACGTAATAGCATGCAAAACACGTTTATCGGATTACCCGTCTTAAAACACGTCTTACAAAAACAATGTAATACCTTGGTACAATAATTTTGAAAAAATCTTTCCGAAAAAGGGGATATTTCAATTAAAAAATTTAAATTTACGAAGATACGAGAAATAAAAGTTGAGTTATTTACATGGTACCATCTAAGTTTTACAAAAATAACGTAATACCTTTTATTTTCTAAGAAGTACGAATAATCCGTAAGAATTTTATCAGTCGATGTGAAATTTTCCAATGAACAATAATTTAAGAAAGACTTTTTGGTAGTAAACATCTCATTCATAATAGAGGTGATCATCTAGACAACTATTTGCATTAATCAA
The DNA here is from genome assembly GCA_028566215.1 of Silene coronaria. NCBI lineage: Eukaryota > Viridiplantae > Streptophyta > Magnoliopsida > Caryophyllales > Caryophyllaceae > Silene > Silene coronaria. The sequence continues at coordinate 3,392 of JAOWBH010144483.1, read as the reverse complement.
TAAGTCGGCTTGTTTCAGACGGGTCTGAAATAAGACGGACCAAATATTCTCATTTTTTTAATAAAATGTAACTATTTAATGACAAAATGTTATAACTAAATTTGTCACTTTTTACCATGAAAATAATGGTAATATTTTATCCAAAAATATTAACTTTTTCTCGTAAAATGACTACTGACCTGTCTTATTTCAAACAGGAAATAGTTTGTCTGAAATAAGAATTTGCGATAATCAAGAAGTACTATTTGACAAGTAGAAGATATTTTGGAGTTTGGTAGTTTGGTGTGTCCACTAGAACTTGTCTACTAATGGGTTTGGAAATACAGGGACAAAAATATGCCAAAATACACGATTCAATGTGATACTTTGTCAAATTATTAAAATTGTCTTTTTTAAATTAGATACCGTCTTAAATCAGATAACCGTTTAGGTTTGAGAAATCCCTAAAAGATGCGAGGAATAGGAAACACCCACCTCTTAGGTTTCCGTAAACTAGTGGACCGATCACTAAACTTTCTAGTTGAGACATACAAAGTGACAAACTTTAATTTGATCGATTCAAAATTCAAATCATAAGATTAGTTTATTACCCTTTTACTCTTTGCTAATCACAATATGAATATCTACTTTGAAAAGTAAAAAGTCTAAAACGAAATAAGTAAATAACTGGGATTAGTTTATTATATGACGAATATAGAAAACATTAATAGGATAGCTTCCTTGGACATCCATCGATCCTAGCAAGGGAGCGGATGAAAAAGAGTATGCAGTGGAGGTGGTGGTGGTAGTGGCAAAACGTCTTTAACTTCAATCTCTTCAGTCAGATGTGGTGGTGGGTTAGACATGTTTACAATTTCATGGCGCGCTGATATCATACCCATTGGATTTGGATTTGAATCTGGATCTGCAGTTGGATGTTGTAGATCTGATAGCAAGTTTAATAGCGAATTCTCATAATCATTATTGTAATCACCATTAAAATCTTCTGAAAAGTTATAATTATCACACGACTGAAACGGATCCCAGTCAAATAAGCCGGTATACGATGTCGATGAGTTAACATTCATGTCGTCGTAGATGGTCGTCGATATGCTCCCAATCAACGGTTGAACCGAATGGTAATCTCCATAATTGTAGCCGGTACTGTACACGTTAACATTATGATCGCCATTGTTGTGATTTGCATTGTAAGCATTAACATTAGGGATCCCATTGTTGTCCACCATAGGGTATACAATGACATTGTTACCATCGCGGTTAATATCATCGATAACAGGAGATTCTTTAGGAGGACTTTCGCCTTCTATCATCGTCTCATCTACTAGTGACTCGAAGCTTTCATTTTCAGCTTCTTGAGCTTCTTCTTCTTCTTTTTGAAACTTCGGTTTAAGGGTGAGTTGATTTTTCTTATATATTCTACACAACACGTACTCATCCAACTGCGAAACAAAAACCAAAACCAAAACCAAAACATTAAAAATCATGTCATTTGTACAATAAAACCTCCCTAATTGAAATACTAGGGGAAAAAAATAATCAAATCATATACAGACGAGTCAATTTGTAAGCAATATTTACCTATCAAAACCGAGTAAGTCTTGTAAATTAAATCTGGGGAATCAACGGGAAATTAAGGTCATATTCTTTAGAACTTGATTTCAATTATGTTTAGTTAGCTTTATCAGTTCAGTTCAGGTTTAGCTCCATCAAGTTCAGTTCAACTTTTTTCAGTTGAAAAAAACAGGACCTTAATAATTAACAGAATCTAAGTACATACCTTCATACTGGTCTTGACAACCTCATGATTAGTGTCATCATGCTTTCTTTTTTTGACTTGGGAAGGTCAATCAACGGGAAATAAGGTCATATTCTTTTGGACTTCAGTTCAGGTTTAACTCCATCAAGTTCAGTTCTGTTTTTTTCAGCCGAAAAAAACAGGGTCTTAATAATTAACGGGAATTTAAGTACATACCTGCATACTGGCCTTGCCAGCTCCATGATTAGTGTCGTCAAGCTTTCTTTTTTTTCCGGCGACTTGAAATTCTTTTTCGACTTGGGAAGGTCCGGCGACTTGAAATTCATGCATAATCCAAAGGGTCTTCTCACCCTTAGGAGGCTTGCCCTTGTAATATGTAAGGGCTCTCCTAGAACCAATTTCAATGCCATTATATAGGATGGCTTTATCGGCTCCGGTAGCTTTCCAAAATCCGTCACCTGCCCTTCGGTTTGGCCGAGTACCATTAGGATACTTTCTGTCTCGCGACGTGAAGAAATACCATCCTTTGTTACCTTGGGGAATATAGTTCTCTACGTATTGTATTAACAACGATAAATTAAATTATATTCTGTACGATAAAAATAAAAAATAAAAATAAACATATAAAAACCTAAAGCCTTAAAAGCATAATGTATCATTTGGTACAAAGGTTTGCGAATTGTGATCGAGTTGGTTTAATATTTTCAATAATTCTCGTATAAAACTGTTTATTTATACAATGAGAGAAATTAAATACAATACATTGACATTCTCGTATAAAACAAGCATTAAAAAAAAAAATCCTGACAATTAAATACAGTCCCACCAAAAAAAAAATTAAATAAAATACAGTGATTTAATATACAATAAAAATAATGCAAACTGTTATGCTTGTAAAATCACATACAAAGGTTTGCGATCGAGTTGGTTTAATATTTTCAATAATTCTCGTATAAAACTGTTTATTTAAATCATAAAAGAAATTAAATATAATACATTGATGTATAATCCTTTTTCGTTGATACAAGCATGACAAAATTAAATAAAGTCGCACCAAAAAAAAAAAATTAAATACAGTGATTTTAACATACAATAAAAATAATGCAAACTGTTTATTTTGTCATACATACGAGAATACATATTTAATTTTGTTGTATAATACAATAAAAACTGTTAATTTAATTTTTTTATGCTCATAATCACATACACGAGTTTTTAAATTTGTTCACATAAATTTGAGAAAATTCCGGGTTCACCATGAACTTAAGTATGTTAAAATCACATTAAACTCGCGACCCGACTTACCTACAAATAAATTTTGACGAATATCGAAAAATCGTAAAATCGTAAAATCGTAGAAAGAAGTTCAGTACATACCAGCAAGGTAATCAGGGTTATGTAGGTAGATATTAACAACATGCATCAAATTTAAATGCTTCTCTTTTCCCTTCATCTTTGGTAGTAAATACTCGGTTATAAGTTCGATATCAGATGGATCGAACTTATAACCGGGTGGAAACGAATTCAAATATTCCTCAATTTCTGCAATTGACATTGTCATTTTTTTTTTTAGTTTTTCTTCTTTATGTTCAAGCTCAAGAATCAAACAGAGAATTCTTGATATTCTGTATTTAAT
>JAOWBH010144472.1:0-12923 GCA_028566215.1 Silene coronaria | reverse complement strand
CTATAATAGTTTGTTGAGTTTATAAATTTAGTTTTGTGAGTAGTCAATGACCTCCGCACAAAATGGCGCCGTTGCCGGGGACGGTGTTATGTGTTTAAGTTCTTGTTTGTTTGTCTATTTTAATGTGCTTCTTGCCTGAGGGAACTTGCTTCCTCATGGTTCTTCTCAATTTTTATCTCCTTTGACTTTCTGAACAATCTTTCCGAAAAATCTTCATAAAAAATGCCTCCAAAGAAGACTTCTAGAAATGTTACGGCTCTTGGTACTTCTGCAGATCCCAGACCTGCTGGTGTCGATTCTGAAAATCAGTCTGAGAATCATTTGCCATATCCCGTCCTCCTCTTGAAACGGTGGCTATTTGTCATAAGGGTTTTGAATTTTGTCCTATGGGGGCCTTGGTGGAGCAACATGCTCTCCAAAATCGCCTTAAGCCCGAATTCGAGCAATTCTTGAATGATAGATATATTATTCCTGCTGATTGCGAAGTATGGATTCCATAAGACTCTCCAATCAGGGTTGATTGGACTTATCCAAGATGGTTTAGTATCCAGAAGTGGGCTTTTCGGGCTGATTGCAAGTTACCCTTCTCCCCTTTGATGATTCAGGTCACTAAGGAAATAAGCGTTCCTCCTTTCCAAATTATGCCTATGATTTAGAAGGTGGTTCATTTCATTAAGCACCTCTGCCGTAAACATCATCTTCTTTTTACTTTTGATGATCTTAAAAGTTGTTATTCTGTCAGAACTACCAGTCCTGGCAGGGTTACTTTCAGGCTTAGGAACAAGGCCACTCTTTTATTCACCAACCATGATAGTGGCGATGATAAAGACTGGGTTGCTGGCTATATGTTCGTCGAGACTAACTCAGTTGGTACTGATCTAAAGTATCTTAATTATGAGGCCTGCAGTGGTAAGCATGGTATGTGTTCTTTTTCCTGCAAAAAAATTACTAGTAGAAAAAGAAGAAAACAGATTGAAATGTTTGTACCTTTTTCTTAGCAGTGGATAATTATCCTTTGGATGATGCTATCCGATTTGTTCTGAAAGAGTTGATGCTTTCCTGGCTATTTCCACACTGGAGAGGACATGGCCCCTTAGTTCAGGAATAGAAAAATTTCCTCGCTTCTTAAAATCGTCGGGATAGTTCAAAGTCGCTAAGGCTCTGCTAAAATTGACGTGGCTTCCAGTTCTGGGAGTAAGATCTTTTCTTCAAAAATTATTTACTTCATGTTTGTGGGTTTCTTGGCTTTACTACTACAATTTAAGGCTTCGAGAACGCCCCTTCAAGAACGGTTGATAGCTAAACTGGTCTCTTTTTAACATTTAGTTTGGGCGCGCCTATAGGATTCTATAGAGAGCGGTTGATTGTTCAAACCGTGCTTGTAAACTAACAAAGAGAATGGTTAGATTTGACCAACCGTCTTAATTAATAAAAGAGACCGGTTAACATCAGAAACCGTTCTCCTTGAAACTTTTAAATCCATAAAGACTACTCAAGACGACTTACTCAGTTATTCCGCAGATCCATTAATCTCTCTCTCTCACAATCGTTTCTTTATTCATACTTTCTTTCTCTTATTTCCCCAATTCCTCTTAACTTGATAGGGTTTTAAACAATCTCAACCATAATACGTATAATTACCCTCCATTTTCTCTTAATTTTGTAGTTTCTTATGATTCTATCGGCGAATCGAGCTGCGAAGGAAATTGGAATGTAGATTTATGAGCTGATTGCTGCGATTTCTTACGATTTCTGAGCACCAAAGGTAAACTCTTCTTTCTAATTTCTAATCAATTTATGTTTATTTTATTTTATTTTAGGGTTTATGTTTAACAAATTATCATTTATTTGAGGCAAATCTTTTCTGTTAGATTGTTATTGATTAGGAGTACATGTGTGAGTTTTACTTTTATAGAGTATAGATTGCTCGAATGCATAAATTATGTAAACACTGTAATCATTCAAGTTTGATCGGTAATGTTTGAATAAGGAGTTATTCTATGTTAATCGTTTAGAATTCGGTGTAGTCGTCACTCTTTAATGATTATTATCATTGAGTCTTGTATTTTAGCTTATACTGCTTGTCCTAACACCCCAATCGGAATCCATCGTTTGTTTCTATCTCTTCATTTCTATTTAAAATCGATTGGGGACTTCTGGTTAAACTATATAGGTATTCGACTTTAATTTTTATATATATATTTGAGGTAAAATTAAATTAGATGTTCACTTGTTATCACTTTCATTCGCATTTCTGTGTTAGACCATTTGGATATGATTGTAAAATTAAAGATTGAAATAACAGAAACTATAGCTGTTTATTTGAATTTAATGTTATGGACTTATGGATAATGGTGATTCAAACACCTGTAATTTAAATTTGATTGATAGTGTACTTTTATTGAAGAGAGCAATTGAAGTTTTGATTTTGATTTCAATTTAATTGTTTGATGTGGTGAATTGCAAGGGCTCAGCTATGTAGATTAAGATGAGAGGAAATGCTGGATGGTGAAGATTATTGTATCCAGGTGCGAAATTTTTATTCAGGTGTGAAATTCTTGATTGGCCAACTTGTCAAAGTGAGAGTCATTCTAATGTTCTCTTTATTTCTTATTATAGCTGAGCGAGATTGTCAAAGATATATAGTTCTAATTTATTGTCCAAATATTTTATTGCCACATCCTCGTCTCATGGCCAAGCTTGATACGTCATGCAGCTTGGTTGCATAGTAAAAGAGAGTTGTAGGGTTCATATTCAAGCCCTTGGCCATAGGCCATACAAGCTTCTGAGAATTGTTCTTCTTTAAGTGTTGCATAGTAAGAGGGAGTTTGAGTGTTGCAACAACTATCAACAATTTTTTTCTTTACTAAGTTTAGTTTAGATCAGTATTTTGATATACTATCGTTATTCGTGGCCAGCTATTAGTTTCTATCAGTTTCTCTATTGGTTTTTAGTTCAAACCTTAGTAAATTCATGTTTAAATGGATTACTGCGGAGCAAATGTGGTGTTAACATGCTCTATGGTCTGCATGGACAGCTCTTGATTTTACATGCTATTCTGAACTTAATTTGTTTTGAGCCACAATGTAGCTTTCTCTTGGATATTTGGATGTAAAACCTTACTTTTCTAGATATAAAAGTAACCTTATTTACCTGGCCTTTTTTTCTTTAATCAGGCCATATCTTTCTATTGGCGGGACTATTAGGCCGTAAATAACTGAATCGGAATGCGGTTTTAGCACAAAATGGACTAGGTAAAATCTTGCTTGGCTTATGAAACAGAATATTGTTAGGTTTTAATGATAACACCCAAGTTTCTTACTTACTGTTTTTTAATAAAAGGCCAGAGGTCAAGTGCTTCTCTTCTCTCCTTACTGATTGTTTTCCTTTTTCTTTCTTAGCTAGGTTTCTTTTATTAATAAAAGGTGTGAAACTATTTTAAATAAGTTTCACACGTGATATGAGTAAGGCGATGAATAAGCTTAAAAAGGTATTAATTACATGTTTTTGTTATTGGTAGTGATCTTTGTATTTTGTAATTGTCGTTGTTTTTATTGTTTTTTTTTGTGGTGGTGGTTGTTAACCTGTTGTTGTCGGAATTTGGCTAGAAAAGCTAGGGGTGATAGCAGTGTTGTTTGTCGTGGCTGTTGCGTGTGATGCTAATGCACTCCTAGTGGATTAATTGATGCTTCTACTTGCTGCAATGAGTCTCTGCCTGATGCGGCCTATTGCTGCACTTCGTCTGTTGACTAAAGATGACGAATTCACACTCCAATTCAAAGCTAAAAGCAATGATGAAGGAAAATGATGATTACGGTTTTTTTTATGTTCGATTGATTTGCACTTGGATGCAACTAAGTGATAAGGATTGAGGGATTTTCATTTATGTTTTGCAGAAGGTAGCATATCTTCGATATTTGTAGGCTCTTAAAAACATAATAGAACTTTGTATATTTTTCAAGGATTTGGATGTATGAATTCAAATTAAATTTGAAGGTTATTTGTTGCGTAAAACTTGTTGGTGTTTCTAAATTGTAACAGGTTTAAATTTTTATGAGCTATACGATTCAATTGTGTAGGGGCTACGATAAAAGCAATTTTTTTTTAAAAAAAAATGTGTGGATCAAAGAGTACGGTTCCTTGTAAAACCCGTTCTCTTTGAAATTAACAAACAGGACGGTTCTTAAGTACAACCGTTCTCTATGATATATCAAAGAGCACGGTTATGGAGGGCAACCGTTCTGATTGTTGTTACAAAGAGACCGGGTTGACTTTATTTTAACCGTTCTTTTTGATAAAAGAGAACACTTGGCCACATAACGGTCCAAAATAGCTTTAAGAACGGTGTCTAACCGTTCTCTTTGATCAAAATTGTAGTAGTGAATGGTCTACTGTCTACTCACTAATCCAAAACGGCTCTTTAAACCATCTTAATAATATCGGGTATTATGTCAACTATTTTGTGAGTCGATGCAAGTATTGCCCTTTCTGAAGATAATCAGGGTCTCATAACCGGTTTTAACGATCTGGATAAGTGATACCTACTAAGGAGGCAAATGGATCTGTCACGTGCTGAATAAGTACATCGTTGGGGAACTCTATGTCAACTTCACCATCATTTGGACCCCCCGCCAACCCATCTTCAATTTCCAAAATCCACTCCGAGAATTTCTTTATTTCATCAACAGCCTCAAAGCTATGTTTATGAGTCATCGACGCTTCGTACCATATAATGAGTTTCGCTCTAATCAACAATTCTGCTAAATCACTACCAGTTTTAATTATGGGGCAAGTGGAGTTCTCGGTCACATTGATCGCAATGTTAAGTCTTGAGTGCGTTGTTCTACAACCAGGTATCAAAGTTGTTGCAAGTCCGCTAGATGCAACAAGCAAAACAATTTCACCCTTACTTCTCAGGGCAACACAGTTCGCCGGATGAATGTTTTATCAGTCCCACTTAGCCGTCCACACAAAAAAAAAAAACTTATTGATTAGATACAACACCATACCTCTTGTATCAATCCTTTGAACACATTGCAAAGAAACAATTGGTTTTCTATCAGGAAATATTTTTGCCTTGCAATTTTTCTTGCTTCTACAACATAAGATCCCTAATGCCAAATTGGTAGTTGTTATCGGCTGAAAGTTTTTTAGCAATAATTTACATTTAATTTAATGGTATCTATTGACAACTTTCACATTTAATATTATTTTTTTAAAGAACCGCTTACTTAGGATCTGCAATATCAACCATTGTTTTCCAATAGTCATTCTTTTCCATAATTTCATGACATTCTTCGACGTTTGCAATAACATTTAATTAAACAAAAATGTAACAATTGAGTTAAGGATCTAATAATAAAAAAAGTGTAAGGTTACTAAACTTACTATAATGTTAATGAATATTGTAAGGTGACTTAGATACTAAAAAGTAGATCATCTATTAAATGTCGTCCATCCAAATGTTATCAATGGCATCTTTGAAGGTAACAAATTTGAATCCATAAGTAGGCATTGATTAAATTTCTATCTCCTCCACCGTTATTGAATATGAAAATCGTAATCGACATTTATGCGTTGCGGCTATGTTGTCTCCTTTGTTGTATACCGATTGAAATTTTGAAATTTTGTAAGAATAATTGTCCTTGATTATGTCTTCAAATCTCTTCAATAAACATTTCCCGACAGTTGCTTAAATAACACTTTGCTGAAAAACATACAATAATTATATAATTTTGAACATTTAACAATTATACATAAAATGAAAATTAGTTGAAATGAAAAGTTTGTCGTAGTTACTTACATTTTCATCAACTAACAACATTTCTATGGTGTGATAATCTCCTTTTCCTGGATTGTTGTAGTTGTCTATCTTCCATAGGTGCACAACCCTAACTTCAATATAGAAGTGGCAAATGCATGCTCTTATGTAGTCAATCATCCTTTTCGTTGGCTCGTGTAACATGGTTGTATTTTTGTTTTATGGATTTTTTACCCTTGGTTTTGCAATTTTTTTCCAGAGTATTTTAGGCTTGGTTTTTGTGGCTGAAGAGGTTGGATTTTGTGGGCGATTAATTTCAGTTTAAATGTCATATTTATAGTAGTTACTAATGAAGTACATGATTTTATGTGGGTGGTAGTGGAGGAAATGTTTAGTGGGGCAGTTTATGGAGGTAATTGGTAGGGACGGGGGGATAAAAAGAAGTGGTAGTGTAGGGACTCATCTGATTTTGTACTTTAGAGGTTAATTAATTTATGTTGTTACATTTATAATGCTGAATAATTGTAGTTGATTAATTTATGTCACCGCATCTATAATGTTGTGGATTGTGGTTTAAATTAAATATTTTAAATCCAAATCCTTCCGTAATTGTACATCAAATTAAAGATTATTAAATTAGCAACTAATGATTTGCATTTCTGAAAATCATTATTATATAGTTTGATTAAGTGTTTGATTGATTAACTAGTTTTGAAACCCGTGAAAAATCACGGGTCTTGTATAAGTTTCCTTCTTTTAGTTAATGCATGTGTAAATAAAAATTATTTGGAAACATGACAAATGATACAATAGGATTTGAGTTATGAAAATTAAACATAATAACACCGTACGCCATACTATAAATTTCAACTCCCTTTATTTGTTTTCATATTTAGTTCTCGTTTGTTTTTTAAGAGTTGAAATTATCAAATTTTGAGTGAATAAACAAATAAATCAAATTAATTTTAAGAATTTCACTAGAAATAAAATTTAATACTGTAGTTAGCTTTTTAAGTATATTGTATAGATTTAATTATTATTTCATAGATAAAAATGATATAAATTAATGAGGTGTACAAACTGCATGTGGAATAAAATTGAATGTGTTAAGGTGATATAGAAAAAATTTATTATGTTAGTTAATCTTTTAACTACATTATACAGATATAGATACTAAAGATTATTAAAATTAAAATTAAAATATGTGGGGTTGTTTATTTAGGTCATGGAACTTATGGATTTTATGTCTTTTTATTTTTATTTATTAATTTATTATTTGCTTATTTGCAGTGGGTGGTGGAATAAAAAGACTAAGAAAAAGTGTGTAGTGTATGGGACTTATCTGAATTCGTAGTTTTTGTAAATTAAATCAGTAAATAATTTAATAATCTGCATTATATCTAATATCTAATATTTTCTGAAAATTATATTTAAAAATTAATGATTATTAAATTAAATTATTAATTAATTTAATAATCTGCATTATATCTAAAATCCAAAATTTCAAAAAAATAATTGAATTAAATTGCGTTTATAGTTTGATTTTAATCAACTTAAAATAAATTAGATTAAATATTATAAAAATAATTGAATTGCGTATAACGAACAATTGTGTTGCTGGTACAACCGTACATGTATATGATGGAAGCTAATTCTGAGTTTCAATAATGAAAGAATGGTTTGTGTCACCGTTTTTGTGTCGATTTTTGCCACTATAGGTGTTTTTCTCTCCTTGTTGGGTCCAACCCCGTTTGGTGGGAGGATTATACTTTATTTCTACCGATAAAGAGATAAAACACGCTTATTTTGAAGACGTGAGACTAGAAATAGTGAAGAAGGGAAGAAAAGAGAGAAAATGTGTCAAGTGTTCTCAGAACCGACAGGCTGGCATCCGGCCCACCGACTGGGGATCCCCCATGACATTACTCCTCTTTTCATCATGTGTACTCGACGCCGGCTTGGGTACCAGCCGTCGGGTACCCGGTTCGCAATGCTTCTCCACACTTAGAACATTTCAAAAGGAAAAGATACGCCTAAAACCGGCAGGGCGGCAGCCGGCCCACCGGCTGGGAAAGCAGAAATGAAGAACAAGACTGAAGATAGAATGTGCTCGATGCCGGCCTAGGCACCGGCGGCCTGTCACCCGGCTCTGAAGACAACTTCGTGTTTTGTAATCTTCTTCTAATTTTGTAACCTAATTGAGGGGATACTATAAATACCCCCTCATAAACACTTATTATACACGAAACCTTAGATAATTAGTGCCTCAATTTTAGATCTTAATGTTTTCTTAATTATTTGTTAATCCTTCCTTAATTCATCAGCCTTAAATCTCTTAATAATTTAACCTAGAACTTAGTTTTAGTACTTAATCTTAGGTTAGTATTGGGTTGTAATAGAATAATTGAAGAAGGCTTCAACATTTCAATCCAAGTTTAAAACTTTTGGTGTTATTTCCATCTTTATTCCATTTCTCTTTGTTTATTTACATTTCAAGTTCATTTCATTTGTTGTTTGAATTAGTTATAATGTATATTGATATGTTTGTGTTGGTTTCTTCATCTCTTGTTATGTCTTTTACAAGTATGTATGAGTAGTCCCCTCTAGGGTTTAAGGGGATCTAGGGTAAGGTTTGAGTAATGGTTTTGGGTTGTTAACATTTGGAATTTGATAATTGTTTGATCTTCATATTGTTTGAATGAAAGTTCAAAGTTTTTGTTAATATGTTTAGTTCTTTCCTTGAATGAGAATGATTGGGAGGACTTTAATGGCATGTTTATGATGAGTCGAATGCAAAGTGAGAACATTGTGGTAGACTTTAGGTATAACTAAGAAATTAATATTAAGAGTAAATTATCAATTACACCCACACTTAATTCGCTTTTTTTCATTTACTCCCACGTCATTTTTTTTTTTGAATTTACACCCAGATTATTAGCTCAGGTTAGATTTTGCACCCTAAATTAGTTTCAGGTCATATTTCCGTCAAAATTCAAATTTTTGGGTTAAAACATTAAATTTATGACGATTTTGCCCTTCCTTCTTCTTTTATTAAGCTATGTTAGAGTGTTATTTTTCCTCATTCATTATTAACTTTCTTCATGTTTTCCTCTCATCTTCTCCAATTTGATTTGAAAACCTCAAGGTAACTTTATCTCCATTGCTTTGTTTTCTTTCATTGTGTGCAAAATAATGAATAAGAAAGATTGAAGAAGCCCAGCCGCATAAACTACTTTCGGGATGCCCCTCTTCTTCCTCTGTATACTCCTATGGCTCCTCTATAACCACCTTGACCCCTCTGGAAGGTTCCTCCCCCTCTCTTTGGTTTGGAATTTCCAGGGGCATACCACGATTTTTCAGAAGAATGATTAGTTAATCCACAATGTTTACATTCATTCTCAGGTCATTTGATGATGCATTAAAAAAAGCAAGCTACAAATTAATTCGAAAAAAAGGATAGATTGACAGCTTACAGAAATCAGTAGATTAATAGATAGGTTGATGAACAATCTTTCAGTTTAGGATGAATGAATCAATAAAAAATTAGGTTAGAATTTGGGACAATTTGAGAGGAAATTTGGGGGGAAATTTAGGTTAAAAAATGGAATCGTAAAGTTAAGCAACAAACATAGGTTGGGTAACTAATATAATGGCAGGGGCAAAATCGTCACTTCACCTATTTTTTCACCTGAAAGTTACGTTGGGTGCAAATTTTGACCTGAGCAAATATTACGGGTGTAATTTTAAAAAAAAAAATAACGTGGAAGTAAGTGGAAAAAAGTGGATTAAGTGTGGGTGTAATTGATAATTTACTCTAATATTAAACCTAGACCTTTTCATTACTCATATATAAGAAGGTTTGTCCTCTATTGCCATATGCCCCACGACACCCACAAACACATTTTCATCCTCCAAATTATACCCGACCGGGTATCTTTTTGCCCCTCGACATCTTGATTTCACCCGGCTGCTGCAACAATTTAAGTCTCTGATTTGACGACGGAGTTACGATCTAGGCTGAACTCCGGTCTGAGATTCATCTGAGTTGCTCATAGTGGGCTGCTTGACTCGGCGTTGGCAGAGTACGGTGGTTCCACACCTGACCTAGAACGAAATTGGGTGGTGTGAGAATGTCGGGTTCGGGCTTGCCGCTCCGAGATGTGAATTGATGAGCAAAGGAGCGAATATAGGTGGTTGTGAATGTTGCAGCTGCTCGATGAAGACGGAGGAGAACAATGGCGGTGGTTCTCGGCTGGGTTGTGGACGGAGTCGGATTTGGGTTTCGCCACCGAATCGGAATTAAACCAAGTAATTGCATCTATGTTTGGGTTTGACAGAGGTCAGATGAGTGTGGCGTGGGGCACAGTTGTCTGAATTGGTGATGACTGAAATGGTGGTGAGATGATGGCGATGGTGGACAGAGGTGTAATGGTGGTGAATTGTTTTTTATACTGGTTTATTGTTGAATGAGCAGGGGAAAGAGACTAGGATGGAGAGTTGGTCAATTGACTTTGACTTGATTATTTGCTCAAGGCTTATTCACTTGACCCGCCTTGCTAGAATCGTCACGGCCCGTCTTGCTTCTCCATCTTCGTTTTATTCTCGCGACACAATTCCTACAATCATTAAAATAACAAAACCAGTACCAATTCTCGTAAAATAACAATTCGCAATAATTATAATAAAACTAATAATTATTAATTAATTAGTAAAATGTGCTATTTATCAATTAAAGCACACAAAATCAAATCGAATAAACCTATAAATAGGAGTAAAATCGAGACTAAACTTATTGTTATCACTCATGGGAAAAGAGGCTCGACTTAATTGAATTTCCGTACAACAATAGCCACCATGCAAGCATCGACATGGTACCATTTGAAGCCCTCTATGGAAGGAAGTGTAGGAGTCCAATTTGTTAGGACGATAGTACGGGGGTCATTGTGCTAGGGCCACAAATAATGATACAAGACATGATCGAGCAAGCACACATCATCCGGGAAAAAATGAGGGCATCACAAGACCGGCAAAAGAGTTATGCCGACTTGAGAAGGGGCGACATCGAATTTGAAGTAGGGGACAAAGTATTGCTTAAGGTTTCCCCCCATAAGAGGGGTGATGAGATTTGTGAAGAGAGGAAAACTAAGTCAAAAGTTCATAGACCCTTCTAAGATCTTGGCAAGAGTTGGGGAGGTGGCCTACCGTTTGGCGCTTCCTCCAGCGTTGGAGCGTGTGCATAATGTGTTTCATGTATCCCAACTTTGGAAGTACGTGAGTGACCTTTCTCATGTTCTTGAAGCGGAAACCATTGAGTTGGATGACGCTTTAACCTATGTGGAAACCCCTAAGCAATGTTGTCAAAATCGCGATCCGGATCATAGAATCATACGATTCTATCCAAAAATGGGTAATCGATCCAAGTCGTTCATAGAATCGACAAGCCGTAGAATTGCTATAGAATCGGTCAGAATCGTGTGGAATCGGTAGGATCGCAATTCTACATAAAATCGTACGATACACTATTTCTAGTCTAATAAAGGCTTTTTATCTAATGGGCCACTTGTCCATACAAATTTCTTAGGCTTATTGGGCTAAATGGCTAAAAGGCTAAACCCATTTGACTATTATGTCTGATGTTAAAAAAAACAAATTGAAATAAATGTTAAAAAATGAAGTAAAATAATCAAAGCATCAAACATTCAACCCAACTCACTCTAATTCACATTCCTAATTGTAGTAATGGTAACATTAACGGTTGAATTATTGCTTATTTTGATCTGAAACACTACTATGGCTTTTATTATTATATAATCAGTACTTTATTTATGTTAATTTAAGTTCCTACCATCAGTCATAGCTAAACAAGCGAGAATTGTATAATCGTACGATTCTACGATTCGATCCCACGATCCGATTCTGTGAGGCGCCATCGATCCAAAGTAGAATCCCGATCCTGACAATATTGCCCCTAAGAAAATCTTGGATCGAAAGGTAAGGAAGACAAGGCATGGGGAAACGAGCTTAGTGAAGGTTCTTTGGTCGAACCATCATGTAGAGGAGGCCACGTGGGAGACCGAGGAATCCATGAAGGAGCGATATCCGCACCTATTCGAATAGGTATGAGTTGGTCGTTTTAAGGGGGAAAGATTGTAACACATCAAAATTATAGACCTTGTACTCGGGCGAGTAGCAGGACACTCGATTGAGTGGCCCTAGCACTCGACCGTGTGACTGACCGAGTGCCACTTGGTGGCATCATCCTGGTAGGGTACCACTCGGCGAGTGAAGTGTGTCACTCGACCGAGTGGGGAGGTTCACTCGGCCGAGTGACTCAGACACTCGACCGAGTGGCCTCTGGACGGATTAGGCGTAATGAGATTATGGTGGAGCCCTTTGAAAGGAACTAATCATATGCAAAAATCTGATTTCTTATCTCCTTACTCACCTAAACATCACTCTCACAACCTTATTATTTACAATACACAAATCTCACCAACCTTATCCTCACAAAATCCCCAACCACCCACCATTTTCTTCATTGTTGAGCATCTTTACCATTTCTTTTCCCTTTGAAGCTTGGTAAGCCATTATTATTAATTCACTCTTTTTATTCCACCTTATTTTTCTAGTTCTAGTTGTTGAGAGACTTATGTTGTATCTATTTAATTAATAAAGTTAGGGTTATGTATTAATTACTATTATGACTAAATAGGTAATATTAGAATATGGTTGTGATACTTGTCTTCTAAATAATGTAGGAGGAGACTTTGTTGAGGAGTCATTCTAGTGAGCTTGCTAATTGAAGGAGATTTGCTTGAGGTAGGGTTCTCCCTACTTAGCTTTGTTGGTTACTAGGTAGTATCCCGCGCTTCGCACGGCCTGTTTTAAAATTTTATTATTATAATTGAAGAAAAATAATATAATTCATAAATAACCTTTAATATTTTATTATTATAAATATAAATAAATTATTTTTTCTCAAATATAACTTTTTCAGGTTTATCATCAATATTTTAAAATAAAATATATACAATTTTAATTAAAACTAATAAGTGATAATTAATTACGCATGATCAACATTTTATAAATAAATTAGTAAGTAATCAAATATCATATAAATTAAAATAAAATTTATTCGAATAATGCAACAATTAATATTAAG
>JAOWBH010144461.1:0-12924 GCA_028566215.1 Silene coronaria | reverse complement strand
TGCCATTAATCACAATAATATAATAATAAATATAAATATTAAATATAAATATAATAATATAAACAATAATAACAAATATAATAGTAATATGAAAAAAATAAAAAATATATCAATATATTAATAATAACAATAGTAAATAAATTATAATGACAATAGTAAATAAAGTAAGAATATACAAAATAATAATAATTATTATTATTATAATGATAAAATAATAATAATAATAATAATAATAATAATATTGAAATAAACTAATCTGAACTGAACTGAACTGAACTGATCTGAACTGAATTGAACTGAACTGAACTAAATTGAACTGAACTGAACTGAAAAGAACTGAAATTAAGTCCAAAAGAACAGGGCCTCAGTTAATCACCAAAGGGATGGCAGTGGGTCGGATATGGGTCTTAGTAAAATATTTCGGGTTAGGGTCCGGGTCTGGGTCTGATTTATGGGAACTACTGTAGACCCGTTTATTTATTTTTATTTTTTTTAAAAAAAAAAAACTTAAAAATTTTAACTTAAAACACTTTTCCAACACCTTACAACTCACTAAACAACTCTCCCTCTGGAAACTTCTACCAAGTAGTCAGTACCTACACAAACAAAACCACACTTTTCCAAGTCCAACAGACCAACACCGTCCATAGCATCGACGATTGCAAGAACAACGATCCATTTTCGAAATCTATCTTCTTCCCTTTGTCAATTTTAATAAAGGCAACTTTTTAATTCCTTCTTTTTTTAGGAGCTATTGATTTCGATTAAGTTCAGGAATCAATATTGATTTGTTTTAGGGTAGTTTTCTTTTGATTTGTGTACTACTATTCCATGTTTTTAGTCACTAGATTTCAATTTTTGTATTAATATGCCACCTTTTTTTAGGGTTTGTGTATTGATTTAGATTAATTTTGGTCATTACTTATTTGTTTTAGGGTAATTTCTTTCGATTTTAGTCAAATTCGATTTGTTGTAGTGAAAGCTAAAGAAGAAAAAGGCATTCCATAAAAGTGACCATTAAAAGCTTGCTTTCCAGAACACAAGTTTTGAATACACCTCTGACATTGAATTTTTTTGAACTTTTTTAATGTTTTTAATCTCTTATGGATAGACCCGCGGGTAGACCTGGACCCGACTCAGACCCGAGAGGGTTGGGTTTAGGTCTTTTAATTTTGGACCCTCTAGAATCTGGGTCGGGTCCGAGTCCAAGGTGGAGGTGACGGGTCCGGGTCTTGTCGGTTCCGATCCATACCCGACCCGTTGCCATCCCTAATTTCACCATAGATAAATATGCTGAATAAGTTTCTCTTAAGACGGTCAGAAAAGAGAATCCGTCTTAAAATTAAAATGGACAATTATATTCTCACATGCATTATTATGCATAAATAGAAAAACCCTTTTATTATTCTATATATGCACTATATATATTTTTGTCTCATCATTAATACTTTTTATTTTTATTTGACAAAAGATTACAGAACATTCGACCTGTAAACTGTACCATATACTTCCTCTGTAGGATTACATGATTAAAACTTTAATTAATTAATTGATAGGAGTATATAATAATATACAGTATACTGTATGTGGTATTGAATTTGCTGAGCTGGCTGCTGCGTATTCCTCAAGACTTGCCTTTTTCTCTGGAACCTAATCATATTCTTTCATGCATACGTGTACTTGTCGGTTACCTTGAACGGCATACGACTACCACATACGGTGTACATCGACATTTTACTATTCTAGTTTTAGGGCCAAACTCTCGTGGACTTCGGTTCAAACCTTCTCAAGAGTAAAATATAACGGATTGAATCGATCTATACCTTCTAAACTTTAAGTCTGTCACTCTTGAGTGATTTACCCGATCTACATGGTTTGTAGGCTATTACGTAGTACACACTGAAAATAGTAGTTGCGGGTTTACTTGTCACCGAAAAAAAAACTAATATACAAATTAGTGACGGGTTTACTTGTCACAAGCATCACATGTTGTGTATTTCACAAATTCTCATTTGTGACAGGTGTGAATATGTCAGAAGCTCGTGACGTGAGACAGGCTTGCAAGTGGTTACAAGCTAATTGTGAGACGTCACAAGCAAGACAGACTGTTTAGTCAATTAGACATGAAACACTTATATATACAAACTCAGCTTCTATATAGATAATAATATTCTCTCTGTTCCAGTACGTATACAAAGTATGTATTTAGTGGTGTGTCTTTGTCAAAAGTCGCTTAATGACTTATAGTAATACATAGTCCGTATTAATTAATAATTATTTACTAAGCACCCTTAAACTTAGATTTAAATTAAGATACTTTAAATTGTGTTTGGCAAGCCATTTTATGTAGCTTATTTGACCAAAGTAACTTATTTGACCAAAATTTCAACTACCTTAATTTTCTGGAAGTGTTTAGCAAGTAGTTTATTTGTCTAAATAAGCTACCTGAAATGAAATGTTACCCAGGGTAACATTTGAGATTTCAGGAACCTGAAATGAAATTATTTTACTGTTTTAACCCTTCAATCTATTATATTAATTTATTATCATATTCTTTTACGTCATTTCACCAAAAATTAGCTACCTTTTCAACTAGTTTGTCAAACAATTTTTCATATAATCAGTTACTTTATTAGCTCTTAATTTTCAACTTCCTTATCAGTTACCTTTTCAGGTTTCAGTTAGTTTTTCAGTTTTCAGCAACCTTTTCAATTAATTTTGTTAAACAGAGCCTTGAGCTTTTAAATTAAGATTGTTTTTATTTTTTCTCTCTATATATATCAATCTATCTTAAATCATAGAATGATTATTAGTTACTTTGAGCATAACTAGATCAAGTTTACTTATAAGACAAACTAGAAAAACCCTACTTTTTTGTTGAGCTATTATTTAAAAACATAAATTGTAAGCTTAAGTACATGTATATTATTATGAATTATGTCACTTCTCATGCGAGGGTAATACTTTAATTAGTTTGACTTTAATCATCATTATTAAGGGCTGTTCTTAAGCATTATTAAGTGTACATTATCGTGTACGATACCTTTTATTAAGAATATGATCGAGGGTTTTAAAGCAAATATGCTCCACAAATACAAATATATAATAAAGCAATAAGTCTTACTTTAGACGGTCAGAAATTACACGGACTAAATGTCACAATTTTTTTAATAGAATGTAACCATTTAATGACAAAATGTTATATCTAAAGTTGTCACTTTTTACCCTGAAAATAATGGTAATATTTTATCTGAAAACAGTAACATTTTATCGTAAAATGACTACATTTGTCCCGTCTTATTTCAGATGGAAAATAGTTCTTCTGAAATAAGAATTTGCGATAATAAAGAGTAAGTATTGCTTTTAATTTTAACCAGTGTACCCATCTTAAATTTTAAAACGAATAATAAAGACAAATTTTTAGCATTTTTTAGGCAATTTATCATGTAATTTGGTATGTATTTGACATGTTTTAAGCTTAAAACGATAATAAAGACACAATTTTGGCATTTTTTTAGGCAATTTATCATGTAATTTGGTATGTATTTGATATATTTTAAATTTAAAACGAATAATAAACGTCGTAAATTAGAATTTGTGATATATAAAAATGCATGTAAATAAATTAGAGACATTTAAACTCAAAAAGATTTTTGAGAATCAGCCGACACTATATAATTAAGTGTAGGGTCCATACATTTTGACTCCATCAAGAATTCCAAGTGTACCAGTTTGGATGGTTGTGTATAATAATCGATAATACTGCTATTGTGTACGTACTACGTAACAAATTTTATTATTTCATTTTATTTAGAAGAGAAAATAGCATTTTTCATGAAATGTCAATAACTACTACATATATATGTATCGATCGCGATAGTTTGATCTGGATCGAAGGGAGCAGGAAATACTTATTACGAGAAAATTGTTAGTTTAACTGCAACCATACAATATAATTACACAAGCTGACAAGCACGATATTAGTTTCTTTTATCAAGTGAGTATTGGATAAGCCGATATTCATATATATGCGGTATGGCATAAGAGTAACTATGTAGTATATATCTAATGCGAGGACATCCGCTTAATCAAAAAATTAAGTTAATAAATGAAATTCAATTATTAATGATTTAATATTGCTATATACATTTTCATGTACGAAATCTCTTCATCAAGAATGGATAATAGATTTTGAACCTCATGTTGAGACTTTGATATAATATGAGAAGATCATCTAATCTAAAATTTAAATTCATACTGTAACTTATTGTAATTCACATAGCAATATACATACATTCAGCTAGAGTCATGTTCTTTTCGGCTTAAGTTCAGTCCTCATTTAGCTCGATCAGTTCAATTCAATGCAAATCAATTTAGCTTTATTCATCTTAGTAAATTTCAATTCAGTTCAATTCAGCTTCGTTTAGCTCAATTCAGTTCAATTCAGCTCCATTTAGCCTAAAAGAACGGGGACTAATTGAGCAAAGATAATAAAAAATCTAACAACATGAAAAATGTGGTGTAGAATAATCTTGATGATTTGGTAATATCAACTACCATTAACTACAAAAATTCAATTAATCCCCTAAACTACACTAATTTCAAACTCAATTAATTTTTCCATTTTTGTGGACCAAGATTTATGAGACAAGTAGACATCTGAGTTAACTGTATTTCTACTCCTAATTATTTTAGTTTATTGAACACGTTTAAACAACTCTTCTCATTTGTGTTCCATAAATAAACCTACTCTTTTTCTTACATTTATTTATACCTAATAATTAAACTATAAAATCAATTGTATTGGTCCTATAGAACAGAATACGAGCTCTATAATAAAGGATTTGAACTTATATGCACATTTTACGATCTTTATGGGAAAGAATATGACCACCTTTATACAAATTTTAAATTCAACATATTATAATGAAACTCGAAAATAATACATATAAGCTCAATTAGATTCTAATTTTGATACCTAAAGAATAAAAATATAACTCACAAATTTTAAAAACTCGAAAAGACTGCATGTAAGCTCAATTAAATATGTATTGGTTATACCATACTCGTATACATCTGGTTGTATAATCTTATTAGTTATTTACACCCTTTATATTTACTAATATTCAATACTTATTTCGCGGAACTGTCTCACGTTATAAGACGTCTATTTTTATAAAAATTTCCCATAATAATAATAATAATAATAATAATAATAATAATAATAAACGTTTTTTATACAAAAAAAACGTCTTTTTTATAATTTGTGACTACTATAAATTAGTGTAATTGATTGATTAATGAAGAAGGGAAAGAGATACCTTAGAACCCAATCCAGCAGTTCCTATGAAATAATAGGCAGCCACTTTTGCGTAAAACTCACTTGATTACTTCACCTCCTTTATCTCTCTTTCTCTCTTTTTCTTCTTCATTTCCTTAACTTAAATTCTAAGTATAACTTAAATCTTTTTTTTTACAAAAAAAAAAAAAAATACATTCTATGTAGAATCTCGATTATTTTTAATTAAAATGTGTCACACGGCAATATAATACAGGAGGTGACAGAGTTTTAACCATTAGAATAAGACATCTTCAATTATACGGGTCATAATTAATATGTCTATATATAAGTCTACAAAACTTGACATGTGTCTTTAGACTTCCTACATTTTTACTCAAAAGAGCAAGTTCCTTATTTTTTTTGAGTGTTATACTTTATTTAATTCTTTCATATATATTATCCTATTAATAAAAATTTATCATACAAATGGGGCGCAATTCTAGTTGTGCAAAGCAAAAGTTGAGGAAAGGATTATGGTCTCCTGAAGAAGATGAGAAGCTTTTCAATTACATTACTCGGTTCGGTGTCGGCTGCTGGAGTTCTGTACCTAAGCTTGCTGGTATGTTTACTTAGCTAAGAGTCTCATTTCACATTTGTTTTTGTACATTCGAGCTCGTGCCTTACCCCGCAGTTTGTGGGAGCTGTTGAGACACTGGGGTAATGTTGTCGTCGTGTTTTTTAATTTGATTTTGGTAACTTGTGCAAATGCAGGGTTACAAAGATGTGGAAAGAGTTGCAGGTTGAGATGGATTAATTATCTTAGGCCTGATCTCAAGAGAGGCATGTTCACCCAAGAGGAAGAGAATCTTATCATTAATCTTCACCAACTTCTAGGAAATAGGTAAAATATTGCTTCTAATTAGGCCTGTCGACAAATTTAACCATCAGACTAAGACCTCTTTGTTTCAGAAGTAACATAACTCGAGTTCATACTTGTAGGAAAAAAATGTTGTTATGGGTTCGGACCCAGATCATGAATATCACCTCTTGATGGTTTAATAAGCTAAATTGTGACATTGTGTTGGATTTTGTATAGGTGGGCACAGATAGCAGCGCAATTACCAGGAAGAACAGATAACGAGATAAAGAATTTATGGAACTCGTCACTAAAGAAGAAGCTAATGAAACAAGGAATTGATCCACAAACTCATGAACCTCTTGACACTCCTCAATTCCAATCAAATAATTCTTCAGAAGATCACAACATTGCTCAAGAAACCGTAAAATCGGAACATCATCAAACTTATACTCCTTACCCTGCAGACAACAATGCAATTTTCAGCAATGCACTGTCATCATTCTTAAACAATCAATTCAATGTTCTTGAACAGTCCACTGATGCTTCACAGAGTTACCAGAGTTTAATCCAAAGCGACTGTTTTTCGGAATCGCTGATATTCAGTGAAGGAAAAGAGTGTTCAAGCAGCAGTTCTAATAACAACAACAACAACAACAACAACATGATGAATAATATCAGCAGGAATGAAAGTTTTTCCTGGGAGAATAATCCTGAACAAAACAAGTTGGAATCAGAATTCTTTCAATACCCATTTAATAACACTAATTATGAGTTAATTAAGATGGAAGAAAGTACTG
The DNA here is from genome assembly GCA_028566215.1 of Silene coronaria. Taxonomy (NCBI): domain Eukaryota; kingdom Viridiplantae; phylum Streptophyta; class Magnoliopsida; order Caryophyllales; family Caryophyllaceae; genus Silene; species Silene coronaria. The sequence continues at coordinate 5,987 of JAOWBH010144461.1, read as the reverse complement.
ATCAACAGCCAAGTTCATGGGAAGAAGAACAGTTTAAGTCGCTTTCGCTGTCGGAAGAACTAGCTGCTGCTGCTGCTGCTGGTAGTCCTTGTGATACTGGGAATTTTGAGATGTTCATGTATAGAGAAAAACAATGATCATGTAAAGGTATGAAAATTGAGTTTTTTTTTCAAAAAAAAAAAATGTTTTAAATTATTTACTTCTTTTTCAGTTTGGTGGGATTTATTTTCTTTTTGTTGATTTTGATGTGTGATGGTCAGAAAGTGTTATTAGTCCAGATATCTTTCTGAGTTGTGTGTGCATTATTTCCATGGAAGAGATGATGAATAGAATAGTGTTGATGTCTCATGTACACTGTACAGTATGAAATTAATATGAAAGCAAAACTTGTTTTGTGGTCATTCTCTCTTTGTTTCTTATCATTTGTTGTTTTATTAAATCGGTAATTTACTTTGAGTCGAGGTTCTCTCCGTTTCCAAAATAAAAAATCTCAGAGTTCATTTGTTTTGGTTTAAGTTTTTCTTTCTAATGGCCATCATGAACCACCACGCGGGTAGCCGAGTTCATCAGTTTTGGTTTAAGTTTTACTTACTAATGGCCATCATGAACCGCCACACGGGTAGCGATTGTTGCACTTTCTGGATGGTCAAGTGTGAGTTATCGATTTCAATGCTTAACTCTTGAGGAAGAACCCGTCTACTCGATAGTTGACAACTTGACATACACATAGGCTATGTTCTTCCGACTAATTTCAGTTCAGGTTCAGAAGTTCAATTATTTCAGTTCAGTTCTGTTCAGAGAGTTTCTATGGTATAGATAAAACGGTAAGATGATTAAGTAATACTCCGTACTTGGTAAATTCTACGTTTACTAAGTAACCAAGATGTGGGGCAGGAAAAAAAAAACATTTTTATCTTTCTGTCACTTTTTCTTTATGAAGTGTACTTCCTAGAAAGCAAATTTCTTGTCTAGTGAAGGTCGGAGGTCCCATTGATATCATTCATACGTGAAAAAGAACGGTAAGTCTTGCTTATGACGAGTATATTCATCGCAAACTTGTGACGAGTAAAATATTATCTACATGGTTAGATAAGACAAACATCAAAGTGGATAGGGAATTATAAATCATTTATCTTAATCTTTCTATGTGAGTTTTATTTGGCCGTCACAAGTTTGTGACAGTCCTGATAGATATCGTCCGTCACAAATAAGAATTTGGGAAGAACGAAAAGGGCAAAAACATATACTTGAGCCTTAAAACGTGAATGCAAATAAACAATCCATATAATTCTCATAATACAAGAAGTCTCAATTCAAAATAGTACATAATACATTAAGCCATCATAATACACAATAAATATCCTAAATTTTAACCGGAATTAGTCGCGCCTGCCTTAGAGCAAGGCAGGGAGGTCTGATGTACGCAGTATTTCCTTTACACAAGAAGAGAAACATTTTCTTTCTAGAAGAAATGTAGAAGTGATAATAAAGTTGTTGAATTCGAGTATGGGTCATTAATATGAGAATTGAAATCGTAATTAAATGTTCTTTAAAACTCGAGTGATAAATCAACAAGGAAAATCCAATAAAGGCAATATATTGAAAGAAATGGGAGAAGTGTCAGCTTGGCTTGCTTAACTTTTATTGCTGATGTACTGATACGAAAATTGCGGAAGCAATTTAAATGAATAAGTAACAATAATGAAATAAGGAATATTTGCTTCAAAATCCGTCAAGATCTCGAAATAATGGGATATTTGACCGATCTAGACCTATAGATCGTTCAATGGTGATAAATTTCGCAAGACCTATTGCTAGTTGATCTAGTTAATGTTTGAAAACGAGTCCAACAAGAATTAGGGTTGAAACGAAACGCATAGATCCGAATAGTACAATTACAACAACAATTCTATTTCTTTTCTTTATTAAACATCAAGGAATGAATCTAATACAATGCTATTGATCTTATATATATATATATAGTGTAAATAACCTAGACTTACTTGCCTTATTGCGAATCATCAATCAATCAATCAATACTATTATATAATTTCAGAAACCAAGGAACTTCAATGTAATTAAAAAAATCTATACAAATTAATTATATTATATAGTTTTAAATCTATAGCACCTTGTGACGGACCCGATCAAGAGACTTTAATGTAAATATTATATAGTTTTGGCTAAAGTATAAGTTAGAAAACATCAAAATAGGATGATTTTCATTAAAAAAAACATGCACACTTATGGTATTAATTAATATCATCATATAGAAGTTTATATTAAATTAATGTTAATTATTTAACATACACAAATATAATATAAATAGGCTATATTTTTAAAATTATTAAAAGGTAAATAAATCAAGCTAGATTCCAAAATATATAATATTTCATAATTGTTTCGATTTGATTTAATGCATATGTGATATATTTATGTAAACATATAAAAAGATTCTGTTCGTGAAGTAAAAAATTATAGTAACATTGGATATAGTAGTATAATAGTAATCACTTATTTGAATAGTCAAAGTAACAATATTAACAGCGGAAGTAATGAAAGTAATAGAGGCAACAACGGGAGTTGTGAAATTATCAATATTAATGTGGCAGTAGTGAAAGTAACAATAATTACGACGGGAGTAATGAAAGTAACAATGATTCTGAGGGGAGTAGTGAAATACTATTACTACTGTTACATTAATAACAGTAAAATATTAATAGCGGGAGTAGTAAATTTATCCCATAATTTATTTATCATAATTTAAAGATATATCATAGGAGAAAATATCGATGATAAATTTATGAGTTATAATTTTAAGATATGACATAAAAATAGATATTCAATTTACGAGTTATGCAACTTTAAAGTAGTTTTATTTAATTAAAAATAAATTTTAATGGTAAATCGAGGTAGTTCGGGCGTAACCGGACACCAATACTAGTCTAACCAGAATATAGAAAATTAACAATCTTATCTTCCTAAAACCAGAATAATTTAAAGCCACCACATTAACCCACGTCATCAAAATCCATTTTTTTTTTTAAAATTCTTTGAATGTGGGACCCGTCATTGTACAATTGTATTTAATTTCTGAAGAAACATCAGCCTAATCGTGATTATATGATATTATTATTAGTAGAGTTAATCGACTGATGATTAATCAATTTAATCGATCGATGGACTTTCTCAAAAATTTATTACAAAATTTTAAATCTAAGACATGTTAATAAATTTCGATTAATCGAATATATTGCATTTAAAATTATATGTAACATATTTTAACACTACATCTTTGCATTTTTTACACAGATTTGAAAATGTGACAACTTCAAAAGGTAGTCAATTTATGCATGAATTTTAAATACTAAAAAAATGTACAACAAATAAAGATGCAATAATCCATATATATTCACTAATATTTATGTCAATATTAATCACAAAATCAATGACCCGAAAACATACCCGTGCAATTTTACACGGGTTTTAAAACTATTATTCTCCTAATAATTAAATAAACTAATGTTTAAGCTTATTCCTAAAATAGTAACAATTAATAAATATTTATAAACTTAAGTAATCTCAAGCTGAACTTTAAATTTCGTAATTCCGTCATTTGAGCTCATCAATTACGGATCGTGTACAAGCTTAAGTAAGGTTGCTTTCTCCAGTAATGACCAATTAATCAATGATTACTCGACTTTTTGGGTCATTATGCTCTAAATAATACAAGTATAACTTCATTTGGACGGCACATATTAACATTAAGTCAAATGATAAATTATCAATTGATGTTAATATCTGTATTATGATTTATGACAATATGACATTAACAGCCAGTATCTAGAATACGACGTATATCCCTTTTCTTGTTTGCGTGCCGGAGGATGCCATTTTCGTTTTCAAGCTCGAAAATATCGACATTTTGCGTATTTGGTAGAACGAATTAAAGCTGAGAAAGACCGCGGCCCCCCCTAAATGGAGCAGTTTTCATTTTGTTTCCATCATTGGGGAAAATTTGGTACTTTTCTGAATTCGGGTAATCAAGTCGACAACCGTTAATATTTCTGTATTTTCATGAGCAGACGATTAATTAGCAGAGCATCACGCGTAAACAGAGCCACTGATCACCATCGACATTAAACTGTATGAAAACCAAAACCAAAAAGCCAGTCAAATTTCTGTATTTTCATGAGCGGGTGATTAATTAGCAGAGCATCACGCGTTGCACAGAGCTACGGATCACCATGGATGTAGGACTGTATGTTGTAAGAATCTCTCGTTACCAAAACCAAAACCAAAAAGCCAGTCAAATTTAATATTTGATCAATTTGGAATCGCAATCTAAAATCCCAAAACTAATTTGAACTTATCGAAATGAAACCAAATTTGGAATAGCTGGAAAAAATCAACTAGATTTTAGCTTGTTAATTCAACAAAATAAATGAACGAGATAGAGGGCGACTCATAGCCATTTTGACGTTGATTCAATCAAAAATAATGTGACCCTAATGTCTACGTATCCACTATTCATTACGTAGACATTACTATTGGAAATAATTCCTAATATTTTAGACTTTCTAATTGTGAATATTTGTATTAGATTAGAAAAACGATTACTCATGTTGATATTGTATTTCTTTAAGTTAGATTAGGAAATTAAATCTCTTGTATTAGATTATTAATTTTCTTATCCGGGTGGAAAGTGCCATGTTACGCCTTTCTTCAAATATTGATTATCTTGGATCCTTGAGGACAAGGATCGTTTCAAGGGGCGGGTATTGATACACACCAAAATATATTGGAGGGCAGATTAGTAATTATGTCTTTAATTACTTATTACCCAAGCTAATTAGATTATAAATAGTTGGATTAGGTGTAATGGAAGGATTATCAAATAAATGAATTAATCAATTTCTTGTCTTAATCTCTGAATTATCTATTTTTAGCTTGAAACCAAATATACTGTTCTTATTCATGGGTACTGCATTTCATGCTTTCCGAAAGCCTATCAATTTACATTAATTGAACAGCTCCATTCTATCCCTTGTTTAGTCGTTATTTTCTGCACTTTGCTCTCCCCATTTTCAACTTGCATCATTGTATCTCAATATTATTCATGCAATTTCTCAATAAAACATATCCTTCCAATATGGTATCAGAGCAAAGATTTATTCAGCCTAATTCCATCACTCATATTCCGCTGCAACTACCCACCACCCTTCTTCTACCCTCCACCTCCTAAGAATTGCATCAAACTATCCTTAAATAATCATACGATTAACCCCTATTTTGGTCACCCTTGGCCACCCCTCATAAACTTTGGCACCCTTGCGGCCACCCCTCTCAAAATTTGTGCCGTTGCGGCCACCCCTCTCAAAACTTGTGTCGTTGTGACCATTCTTCTCAAAAACTCGTGTCCTTGTGGCCACCCCCTCATAAGCTTTGTATCCTTGTGGCCACCCCTCATAAGCTTTGTGCCCTTGTAATCACCCCCACTTTTACACTTTACGTGTCCTTGTGGCCCTTGTGCCTGCCTACACTTTGTCACTCACGCGACCAACCTTTTTAAACTTTGTTGTCCTCTCAGACACTCATTTAAATTTGGCCACAACTCCCTTGGTCACCCACTCAACTCGTTATACACTTCTGTACCCTATTTTTCCAAAAAAAAAAAAAAGTCCAACTTCTTTCCCAACTCTCTATTATCTTCTCACAAGTTATCTCGATCCATGCATCACTGATGCTATCACCTTCAACTTGAAATTTTAATTACTTCTTTAAAAAAAAAATTAGAACCTCACCCTCTCTAAAACTACCAAACAACTTTGTCAAACTGTTCCCCTTGCCTTGCCAAACTTTACGACACCTCTTATTTTCTTCCTTCTTTATCTACCTACATCTTCAATGATTATTATCATCATCATCAGTAATCAATTCATTCACTATTATTCTCAACACCAACTACCCTTATTTCACCCATCATC